>PVHX01017610.1:0-39455 GCA_004024805.1 Geosciurus inauris | reverse complement strand
TACCCATTCCCCTTTCCTGCCCCCCGCCTCCCTCATGTCGCGTCCAGTATTTCTCTATTTCTCTTATGTTTCCCATTCCCACCTCCCTTATTCATCAGCATCCACTAATCAGAGAGACCATTCGGCATTTGGTTTTTTGGGATTGGCTTACTTCACTTAGCATAATGCTTTCCAGTTCCATCCATTTGCCTGCAAATGCCATGATTTTATTCTCTTTAGTTGCTGAATAATATTCCATGGAATGGAACCACCATTTGACCCAGCTATCCCACTCCTTGGCCTATACCCTAAAGACTTAAAAACAGCACACTACAGTAAAGCAGCCACTTCAATGTTTATAGCAGCACAATTCACAATTGCAAAACTGTGGAAGCAACCCAAATGTCCTTCAATAGATGAATGGATAAAGAAACTGTGGTACATATACACAATGGAATATCATTCATTCATCTTTAATATGTTGCATATACTTTTTTCTAGGTGTCATACTTTTATTTTGTGTGTGTGTACTTTTTTGTTATTCAGAAGTTTGGTAATATGTTAAATTTGTATAGGCTTTTTCTCATCTTTTGTGTTATTCAGAAGATTGGTAATTTGTTGAATATAAAACAAATTTTACATTTTATTCTTAGTGAATTTATGAATTTTCTTTAAGAAGACCAAACCCCAAAGTTAAAAACACATATTTTCTTCTAGCATCTTATAGTTTTGTTTTTTATAGTTATTCATTTAATCTATTTAGATTACTTTTAAATAATTGCTTTAGGTAAAAATATAATTTAACTATTTTTTTCTACAATCTATAGCTATATTTTAAAAATGTCTCATATATACCTGGACTCATTCCTGAACTCACAACCCAGTTACATCGATCTTTTTTTTTCTTTATTCTACCCTATTATAGTGTGTTTATTATCATGGGTTTGTTAATATTTTGATTCCTGGTGGAGCATGATTCCCTTTTTGTTCATTTTGTTTTGTAATTTGCATAGCTATTCTTGTGTATTCACTCTTCTATATAATTTTAAAATTAGCTTATAAAATTCCCTTTGTAATTTTTATTGAGATTGTATTAAATTCATAATGTAACTTGGGTAGAAGTGACATCTTTTAAATACCAAATTCCCAAGCTTAAACATTTTACACATTTGTTTATTATTTAACAACATCAGTCTTTCCTTTACAGTACTTGGAGATGCAAAGATCCCATTTCTTCCATGTTTCCATTGTTGCTCTTAAGAAGTCAGCTGAGTCTAATTGTTGATTCTTTGTAGGTAAATTGTCTTTTCTCCCTGTTTGTCTTTGCTATATATACTTAAAACAATTAGACACCCCTTCTCTTGTCAAACTCAGTGACAGTCTTATAGCTAGAAACACTATTTACACCATGATGAGTCCCCAAATTACATTTCCAATCCAAATCTCTGTCTCTAGCTCCAGATTGGCATATGCAACTATCTACTGAACAGCTTCTCTGAAAACATCTTCAACATAACACATCCACATCTGATCTCATGATTTTCATGCCTTTCCCCAGTCTTTCCTAACTCAGTAAATGACATCACTATTTTTACATTATCTTAGGACAAAAAGAACCTTATTTGATTCTTCAGAAAACTCCATCAGCTCTACATCAAAATTCATACAAAATCTAGTCTCCTTGTACCCTGCTGCACTAAAGGACCACCATCTTTCACTTGTCTTAATACAATGGCTTCTTCATTGTTCTCCCTGCTTTTATGCTTGCCTTTCCTCTAATTGGTCTATTCTTGACAGAGTATCCAGAATGATATTTTTATCTGTGAATTAGGTAACATTATCATCTGCTTAAAAGTTTCCAAAGGTTTTCCAAGTGGCTTTAAGGAAAATACAAAAAAAAAATTTTTTTTTTTGCATAGTCTGCAAGGCTCTTACATGGTCTACCCCCTCTACCTTTATGATTTCATCTTTTATTACTCTTCTCCTTAATTACTCAGTCTGGCCACACTGATGCCCTTACTATTCATCTAGCAAACAAAGCATAATTATGCCTCAGGATTTTTGCACATGCATTTGTTCCTTAGATTATCACATGGCTCATTCCCTTACCTCTTCCAGGTCTCTGCTCAATGTTCAGATTCTCAAGGAGACTGTCCCCAATAGCCATATTTAAGATTATATTTACTTCCCCTCAAGAACTCTCTACCTTCCTTCACAGCTAAATAATTTGCATGGTATTTATCATCACATATATGTTTAAATTATTTACTTATTCATTGTCTCTTTTTGTTGTTGTTAGATATAATGACTGTAAGGTATATTTTAACACATTATGCATACATGGAGTGCAACCTCTTCTAATTTGGATTCTATTCTTGTTGTTGTACATGATGTGGAGTTACACTAGTCGTATATTCCTATACGAGCATAGGAAAGCGATATCTAACTCATTCTACTGTCTCTCCTATTCCCATTACCCCTCCCTTCCCTTCATTCCCCTTTGTCTAATCCAGTGAACTTCTATATTTCCCCTCCCTATCCTCCCTTGTTATGAGTTGGTATCCACATATCAGAGAGAACATTTGACCTTTGATTCTTTGGGATTGGCTTATTTCACTTAGAATAATAGTCTACAGTTCCATCCATTTACTAGCAAATGCCACAATTTCTTTCATTTTTATGGCTAAGTAATATTCTACTCTGTATATGTACCATATTTTCTATATCTTTTCATGCATTGAAGGGCACCTAGGTTAGTTCCATAGCTTAGCCATAGTGAATTGAGCTTCTATAAACATTGTAGTATGCTGATTTTAAGTCCTTTGGGTATAAGCCCAGGAGTGTGATAACTGGGTTAGATGGTGGTTCCATTCCAAGTTTTCTAAGGAATCTCCATACTGCTTTCCATAATAGTTGCACCAATTTGCAGTCCCACTAGCAACGTATGAGTGTACCTTTTTTCCCACATCCTCACCAACACTTATTGTTATTTGTATTCTTGATAATTGCCATTCTAACTAGAGTGAGATGAAATCTCAGTGTAGTTTTAATTTGCACTTCTTTAATTGCTACAGATATTGAACATTTTTGCATGTATTTATTGATCCATTATACTTCTGCTAAGTTTCTGTTCAGTTCCTTAGCTCATTTATTAATTGGGTTCTTTGTTTTTTTGGTGTTAAGTTTTTGGAGTTCTTTATATATCCTGGAGATTAATGCTCTCTCTGAGGTGCAGGTGGCAAAGATTTTCTCTTATCCTATAGGCCCCCTCGTAACATTCGTGATTGTTTCCTTTACAGCACCATTTACTGAACAGTCCCTCTTCTGCCCAGTGATCAGAAATGCTGACCATGTACTATATGAAGTTTCCATATTCACTTTTTATTGTCTCTGGACTCTACTCTCTGCCATTGATCTTGTTTCACCATGCACAGATATCACCTATCTCAGTTATCAAACATTTGCAAGTTACAGTATCTTATAAAATAAATGCTTCTACCTAGTTGTCATTTTTGAGTAGCATTTTAGGGTTTCTTGTCCCCACCTTTGCATATTCATTTTAGAATTTGTCAAGATCAGTTTTAAAACAAACAGAAAACTGGTTGAGATATTGATTGAAATTTCATTGATTCTATAGATTAATCAGGGAAGAATTAGACATTTTTAAGATATCTTCTTGTCAACAAACATGTAAAAACACTTTTTTACATGTTCTTTTTAATGTCTTTCAGTATAAACTTCATGATGTTTTACATGTTTTATGTACCTTTTTGTAATAGATTTCCAGATGCTCTCAGTCCTCTGGCTTTCATGTGTTTTCTCTCTCCTGTCCATGAATATCCAGTCACACTTCTTAAATTTTACCACATTAATCACAGTCTCAAAAATTCATGGGAACTAGCCGGGCACGGTGGCTCAAGCCTGTAATCCCAGCACTTTAGAGAGGCTGAGACAGGAGAAGCGCAAGTTCAAAGCCAGCCTAAGCAACAGCAAGGTGCTAAGCAACTCAGTGAGACCCTGTCTCTACATAAAACACAAAATAAGGCTGAGGATGTGGCTCAGTGGTTGAGTACCCTTGAGTTCAATCCCCAGTACCAAAAAATAAAAATAAAAAATTCATGGGAACTACCTCTTGCCTATGGGCTTAAATGCAGATTTCTCAGAGTTGGATTTAAATGGTTCTATTTATATGTCTTTCTAGTCCTCTACTCCATTTCTTTATTTTGGGCAGTGTTATGGTATAGTCATGAAGACTATTTAGGTAGTAGAATCTAAATTTGGTTAGAATCAAGTCATGCCTCCATCATTTATTGGCTTATAGTTCAGACCAAGTGACTTAATTTCTTTGATTTCTCCTCTATATTCACAGCACAGAACTGTTTTGAAGAATAAATGAGATAGTACTTATAAGCAATGAAGCGCTTGTAATTTGTTAGCATTAACTGTTGTTGTCAGTATTGACACATTAAAAACATAATTTCATATCTTATCTGAGTGAATAATAATTATCATACCCACATTTAACTCCTTTCTGCTTCTTAAGTCTTTCTGCACATTTCTAACTCTGAGCTGGATCTGAAAGAAGAAATAGCCATTCTTCCTCTGGAAAAGGAAATGAGCTTGACCCATGCTAAGTTATTGGTTAAGAGAGGAAATTGGAAAGAGGCTAGAGTGTGGAGACTAAACTGGTTTATGACTGACCCCTGACAATGCTGGTAGCCAGCAGTCCAGATTATAATTATAAAGGAGCATGCATGAAAAATATAGTTGAAGCTAATTTTAACATGCAAGAGAGGGCAAGATAAAACATTGGTCCCCAGAGAACAGAGGTCATTTGGCAATTGCAATGGTCAGAGCGAGGTGAGTGGTAAGATTGCTGTCTGGTTTAAAGAGTGCTCTGTCCGATGTTGAGAGATGGTCATAGCCAAACACATTGCCAAGCTCTCTTCTACACAGAACTGGGTTCAGAGTAAGGCTAGAAATAGAAAACATGAGTACCACATCTTTTTTTTTTTTTTTTTAATGCCAGTAGTTCAGCCATTTAGATCTAGCAGTCCCATCCAGGTAGGTAAGAAAGAGTAGCTTCTGTCATTCCTTTGCTTAGCATTTTACTAGAAAACAAAGGCTAAAGAAGCTCTAAAACTATTTTCTTTTTAGTTTTAATTTAGGTATATAGTAGTTATTCTTTTTTTAATGTATTCTACTTAGGCATACATTATAGCAGAACGCATTTTGATTCACTGTACACAAATGGAGCACAACTTTTCATTTAGCTTCATGTATGACTGCATATATGATATGATTCTAAATCATGTACAATCAGAGAAATGAAAAGTAATTATTCTTTATTTGATTATATAATGCGTAATGTGACATGTCACATAAAATGCCTTTATACATGACATGTGTAAGAGTCAGACAATGGTTTATCCCAGGAAATCTGCCCATATGTAACAGGATTTCCCACTAGAAAGAAAACATGAATCTAGACTTAGGGAAACAGGCTTATAAGAACTAACCAAGGCACCAGAGTCCTGGTCCATATTAGGGATTTTGGTGCACCACCATTCATAGAAGGTGTTCTAAGCCACCAAACAGAGGCAAAGCAGACCAAGATCAAGAAGAAACCTGTCTGCATTATGGCCACTTACAAGGAATAAGGGTAAGCTCATGTCTCATGACAGCATCCAAGGCTGACATTGGACACAATGGATTCTGATCTGGTTAGCAATGTAGAAGCATTCTTCTCACTCCTTAGATAATAATGTCACTGTGCTTGACATTTGAGGTGCTATCATTTACCAAATATTTACAGATATGCAAGGAAGAAAGAAAGGCTTTAAGAAGCTGGAGATGTGTGAAAAAATATGGGAAGATCATTTGTTTATCTGCTTTTTCTATGTTCATTTTAAGAGGAGGACACTGGAGCACATTTGGAGGGTGAGAAGAAAGATCCTGGAGGATCCTGAGGAAGCTGAACATGGGACCAAGTGCACAGATGAGCTCCAAACATAAGAGGAGTAACTTCATTGTCAAAAAGGCTAATTTAGCTCACTTTTTAAATTAGTCTTGCCACTAGGAACAGGGATATGCAGAAGTTCATGGAGAACTGCAGCCTATGTTATACAATGGTAGCATTCTATCCTGAGGTTAAGAAAATCACAATTTTTCTTATCTGTCTTTGAGTCAGGAGGCTGAAATTCAACCTGACATAGATTTTTGGTGCTTAGGTGGTACCTTAAAATCACTTGAATAATACAGGAATTTCATATCATTTCTGCTAAAATATCAGTAGAGCCAAGTCAATGGCCTAACCCTTCACAACGGTGGCTGGGGATTTCCCTTCTGCAAATTACTCTGACCATTTATCAGTAGCATGACAAACCTCAACCAAAAGAAAAATAATTCCTTTGAAATGAGTTTTAAAAAGTCCCACCAAGACTTTGGTTTTCTTCATATTTTACCTGACCACCATAATATTATTTCAATGACAGCAACTCAGTGGCAATAGCTGAGGTGGGGGGATGAGGTTGGTTATTTTTCCTTCTTGCAACTTAAGGCCAAAGCACTGTGGTGGGACCCAGCTGAAAAGTTTGCTTCCTGTCAGTGCATAGTTTGCTACAAGCAACTTTTTCTCTGAGCTGCCAGGGCCTGTGGTCTGAACTATGTGACACTAACATTCAATTACTGTAAAGTGTCTATTTAATAACTGACATTTCCAGTAACCTGTTGTGGGTTCAATGTGCTTTGAAGCTAATAAGAAAAGTTTCAGAGGAGACTAAGAAATAACTTTATTGACAAACAATTTATCATTTGGAGTGACTCTTCTTCTGATTTATTCGGAGCTAAAATATTAAGGGTTCTCCAGAATACTACTGCAGACATAGCTGGGGTAATTAGGGTAAGACTCCAATGTTCAGAACCTGAGAGTTCAGGAAACTAGAAATATTCCCGTCAGCAAGAAATATGTTCAGCTGGTAAGGTCGATAAAAGCACCTTCAAAGTCCTTTTTTTGGCTTCCTATAGTCTAAGATGTACCCTCTCATTTTGACCCTCACTTAAATGAAACCACGATGGTTCCAAGCAGCACTCTGCTCTCCCGTCATGAACATGGCTCAAAAGTAAACAAAATTCTGAGCATTCTCCAGTTGATATAATAAATATGATGTGCTATTGGGTAAACTAATGATAAGTTTTCTATAAATTATCAGGTTTCTATCTTGTAAACTCTAAGTTTTCTTTTTTCTTTTTTTTATTGTTGTTTGTTTTTTTTTAAGTTTTCTTAACTCATTTTATTTTATGATTCATTGCACACAGATGGAGGATAACATTTCATTTCTCTGGTTGTATGTGATACAGAATCAGAACATACATGCAGTCATACATAAAGCTAGGGCTATGATGTCCGTCATATTCCACCACCTTTACTGTCCTCATGCCCCCTCCCCCCTTATACCCCTGTGAACAGAGTTCCTCCATTGTTCCCATGTCCTCCCCCCTATTATGGATCAGCATCAACGAGTACATTCAGCATTTGGTTTTCTGAGATTGGCTTACTTCACTTAGCATGATGTTTAAGTTTTCTTGAAGGAGTCTGAATTACTGTTCTTGTTCATTAAACATTTTGGAAAGGGAGAAACCATCTCTTCTTCTTCCTCTAGTTCTGGTGGAGTTAGCCAGGGAACAAAGATTTCAATCAGAACTACCCACAGGAATTCATGGGCCTTGGTTTAAAAAGGCACATGTCAAGCTATAAAGATAGGTTAGAGAAATTCAACAAAATCTCACAAATATTTTTATTTATTTTTCAGGAATATAGAATTGATGGACTGAAATTAAAATGTCCAATAGATGAATACACTTTTGTGGTTAAATTAGTGGAGCTGAAATATTTTGGTTAGATTGATTAGGAATAGCATGATTTATCATGTATCACTGTATAGTTCACCATGAAACTCATCATTTCCTTTGATGCTCACATAGTCCTGCTAGGTGAGCATCACACATATTTACAACTCCAGTGCACAGGCAGAAAAATTGAGGGGAGAGTTTAGTGATAAAACCAAGATCAGATAGATAGTAATTAAGGAGTCAAGAATATAGGATTGAGTTTGATCTGATTATACCAAAGACGAAGATATGCAGCCTTAGGACATTCAGTACATATAATTTGCAAAATATGAAACATCTCTTCAGCGAACCACCTTTTGTATAGTAAAGCAATCACCTATGTGTAATGTCTTGAAAGAACAGGCTATCCTAGTCCACACTGTATACAATTATACTGCTACTCAGTCCACTCTGACTTGGGCTTCAGCCCTTACACTAAATGAAATTGTTCTCAACAAAGTTCATAAAACTTTTTTGTAGCCCAATCCAATGAAAACTTCTCTGATCTGACCTTACTTGAATTCTTGGTGCCCTTTGTCATTCATCTTTCACAGCATTCTCTTCTTCCTTGACACTATTTTCTCTGGAATTTTGGAGGACAGGCAGCCTAGGATAAATAAAAATTTACTGGATAGCAGTACAATATATGTTTGGGTTATAATTCTAATTCAGCCACTTATTAACTTGAGGTCCTGGGTAAATAACCTTAACAAGTCTCAACAACAATGATTAATATTACAAAAATTACAGAGTCATTTGGGGATGAGATATAACATGAAAAGCATGTAATGCCCAACTCATTAAAAGTGACTCAATGGATGGAGGCTCCTCAATTTTTGTTGTTGTTGTTGGATTTTTCTTTCTCAGTAACCACAAAAATATCAATAAAGTTATCAGTGTTTTGGTCTATGTCAAACCTCTGCTTTTTTCACTCTATATACCAATGCTGTCCAATAAGACTTTCTTTGATAATATTCTATAATCTATGCTGTCCAATATGGCAGCCACAGAACTTGAGCACTTGAAATATGGTTAGTGCAACTGAGGAACTGAATTTTAAATTTTATTTAATTTTAATTAATTCATGGACAAATTTAAGTAGCCACATGTGACTACTGGCTCCCATGCTAGACAGTGCATCTATAAACTCTCCCTTCATAGCTTTATCCAAAACAATGACTTTAGCCACCAATCATACCCAAGGGATTTTTAGCTTTATATTCTAGCCTTGATTTCCACCTACCTATTAGTCATAACTGGACCTCTCATCCTGCTCATAACTAAACTCAGGTTTTCCTTCAAATTTTCTCCTCTTCCTGAGTCTTTATTCCAATGAATAGAACTATAGTCCACCTAAGTGAACTGATTATGAACCTGAAGTTACCATAGACAGTCCCTTTCCCCACCCAGTGAATATCTATAATCAGCCTAGAATCTTTTGTTCCTGTTAACTACTCTTTTTTCTCAATCTGTACTGTTGCGACTTCATACAAGTCCTCAATACTTATCATCTGATATAATATAATGGCATTTGAATTTGCTAACCTACTTCCTCTCCCTGTCCTCAGTCATCTTCCATGTGGATACCAGAGTGTTCTTTTACTGTTTTGATCTTGAATTGTACCCACTCAGAATCTTTCAATTGGTCCTCAAAAACCTAAGGATATTCATTCACAATGGCCTGTCCCTGTCTAAGTCTCCAGGCTCATGTACCATTATACAACTTGTCTTCTAGGTATCCTGATCTTCTTGTAATTCCCTAAGATTACCACATTCTCTTATATTTTTATTCTTTCATATATGCTCTTTCACCTTCCTATCTAACCACACTAAGACACATATACAAGTACAGAAAACTCCTGTGCACACTTTAAGACTTCATTTGACCATTTCTTCCTGTGAGTAACCTTTTCTGAACTCTCATTTTTAATGTTCCCATTACAACCTGCACATACCCATCTCATCTCATTTTCCTGATGCTCATTACTGCGTAGTTGTGATTGGTTGCCTTTTCTGTGTCCCATTGAATATTGTCCTGGATAGGTTTTCTGCATTTTATCTCTCTATAGTATCCACTGCCATGGTATTTGACTCACAGTAATATCTCAGCTATTTCTTAACTATTGAAAGATGTTGTTAATAGAGTAAAATTTTATTAGAAGATGTCAAAACTGACATCAAATTAAAAGTGGCTGAATTATGAAATTCTACCTCTGAAAACAAAAACAACAGAACATTTTTAAAACAAAGAAAAATGTAACTTCATCTTCAATTTTAAAAAGATTTAGAACTTTCAACCATAATCTATGTATAATAGCAAATTGAAAGGAAATTTAAACAAATGGGGGAATAAAAGGATTCCCCTTCTTCTTCTACTTCTGCAGATGTGAGGCAGATCCCACAGTGCTCACATCATGGAAAAACCAGCAATTCTTTCTTTAAAGGGAAAAGTTTGGAAGGCACTGAGGGACTGTGATTGGCAGGCAGAATTATAAGAAACGTGATGGTTTGGACTGTTAGAGAACATGGAACCAAATGAGGACTGTGCAGACATACCATCATTACAAAAAGGCTGTGAGAAGTCAGAGAGGAAGGTTCAGAAGGCATCTTCTCTGTAGCAGGTGTTCTTATCTCAAGCCAAGCAAGCAATAATTTACTATGCCAACTATCTGTGATGGACAGTGCTTTATTGTAAACTCACTTCTGCAGACACAGAAATGAATCATTATACCAGTGAAAAATGTTGGTAAAAATGAAATTTTTCTTAACTTTATTTTCAGGATTGTTTTTGCTTCTAATATCTCTTTCTTAAATAATTGTAATCATTTTCCTTTTCTTCCTTGACACCATTAGCTCTCTTTTCTATTTTTTTCTGAATCCTTACATCTCTTCTTCAACCCCCAAATCACTCCTTCTAGTCACCTGATGAGCACTCCAAATGAAAGAAGGGGGTTAATAACACCCATCCTTTGCTCTCTCTAGTGAATACGTAGCCTAAGAATACACAAAGAGAAGCTCTGGTGGGCATAGGCTGAGAGTTTCAATGACATCATTAAAAAATAAAATGTCTGGTTAACTAGCATATCATAGGGAGGGAAGATACATGCTAAGGACATAGGAAAAACTATTCAGTGAAATAATAGCAGATAAATTTTTACATCTTGGGAAAGACATGGACATCTAGGTACAGAATGCATTTAGAACCCCAAATAGACATGACTAGAAAAGAATATTTCCACAACATAATCAAATTGCTAAAAGTACTGAAAAGAAAGTATATTAAAAGCTACAATAGATAAATGCCAAGTCATATTTAACAATCCAAAGAAAATTAACAAAATTACAGGAACAACTACATACCTTCAGTGATAGTACTCAATGCAAATGGGCTTATTCTCCAATTAAAAGATTGAGACTAGTTGATTGGAATAAAAAATAAGACCCAATAATATGCTATCTACAAGAAACTCACCTTACATACACAGACTTAAAGTGAAATGATAATCCAAGTAAATGAACCATGAAAGCAAGCAGGAGTAGCTATATGTATAGCTGACAAAATATACTTCAAGTCAAATCAGTTAGAAGAGACAAAAAGGGCAACTGCATAATGGTCATTAGAGACTAAATCACACTACTTCCTTGCTTCACATGCTCTAAATCACCCAAAGATGTTTTGAGGATTGCCTTTGAAGGATATGTGTGTTCCTTTGTTCAAAGGAACAAATTGTCAAGAAAACATAACAATTATAAATATACATGCAATGAATATTGGAGCACTCAATTGTATAAAACAAACATTGCTAGACAGAAAGGGAGAGAAAGGGTCCAATGTAATCATAATGGATGACTTCAGTATCCCATTTTCACTAACAGATTGATTATCCATACAAAAACACAAAAAAATTAGAGTTGAATTACACTATAGTTCAAAAGAACTTAAGAAATATCTATAGACTATTCCATCCAACATCTGCAGAATACATTTTTTTTCATCAGCACATGGAACTCTTTATAAAATTGATCATATTTTAGGCCTTAAAACGAATCTTAACAAATTCAAAAAATTGAAACACTTTCTTGCAAAAGTAACAAACAGTGGGTCATTGAAGAAATTGGGAGTGGATTTAAAAATTCCTAGAATCAAATAGAATGCAACATATCAAAATCTTGGAATACTACAAAAATAGTGCTAAGAAGGGAGTTTATAGTAATGAGTGCCTGCATCAGAAAAGCAGAAAGATCTCAAACAAATAACCAAAATTACATCTCAAGGTCTTAGAAAAAAACACTTACCCTCCAATCAGTAAAAGGAAAGAAATCATAATGATCAAAGCAGAAATAAATGAAACAAATTCAAAGAACAATACACAAAATCAATAAAAATAATGAGTTGGTTCTTTGAAAAGATAAACAAAATTATCAAACCTTTAGCTAAACTGACCAAAAGAAAGAGAAAAGAAGCCCCAAATAAAGAAAACTAGAGCTGAAAAAGGAGACATTACAACAGACACCACTGAAATTCAAAGGACCACTAAGGAATATTTTTGGAAAACTATATGCCAATAAATGGGAAAACCTATAAAAATATATGCTATCTTGTAGACAGCATATTGTTAAGTCTTATTTTTTATTCCAATCAAAACTTTTTTCAATTTCTACCAAAATTGAACCAAGAGAATACTTTTTAAAAAACCTAAGTGATTAATAACAAGTAATGAGATTGAAGCAATAATAAAATCTCCCAACAAAGAAAAGCCCAGGTCTGGATGGATTCCCTAGTACTAAACTTTACCAGATTTTAAAAGAAGAATTAAAGATGCTGCACATTTTTAGTAAAAATAGGTCAATATAATCTATAATGGAAATCTGAGCCTAATATTTATGCACCAAATAACATGGCATCTAACATTTCAAAAGTTACAAGGAAAAACAAACTAAAGCACAGCAGTCACAAATGAGTTTAATTTGCCTCTCAATCCTTGATTACTCAAATTAGCCAAAAATTAGAAATGATACAGAGGATTTAACATAATTAAGAAGACAAATCCTGACATGAACAAATTATACCCTCCTTTGCAGGTATAATTGGGACAGTTAACAATTTCCTGCATAGGAATCAGCCCAGATGCAGAACCTTTAATCTACAAAATTTGGCTACATGTAATTTGGCTCTGTAACAGTTTCCTGGGGCTTTCATAACAAAGTATCATGAACTATGTATGTGGCTTAAATCAATTGAAATGTATTCCTTCACAGTACTGGAGACTTGAAGTCCAAAATCAGAATGTCAGCTGTGCTATACTTTCTCTGAAGGTTCCAGGAGAGGATCCTTTCTCACCTCTTTCTAGCTTCAGGTGATTGCCAACAATTCTTGGCACTCCTTGGCTTGTAGAGACATCTGTTGAATCTCTGCCTCCATTGTCGTATGGTGTTTCCATGTAAGTCTTTATATCCAGATTTCTCTCCTCTCGTAAGGATACTAGTCATTGAGTTAGGCCAACTCTAATCCAATATTACCTCAACCTTAATTTGATTACTTCTGCAAAGACTCCAATTCCAAATAAGGTCATATTCAGAGGTACCAGGAGTTAGAGTCTCAACATATCTTTGGGGAGGACAAAATTCAACCTACAACAGATATCATAGGAAACTTCATTACCAAAAGTAGAAATAGTATAGATCATATGTTTTAATCAGAATGCAATAAAATTATAAATTAATAACAAAAATAGAAAAATCTTTGATACCTAAAAATTTTAGGGTATTCCCCCAATTCATTAGAAATCCAGTGTAGAAATAAATCCATTTGAGCAGAGTTCCTAAGCAATATAATAAAATAAATTTTAAGGCAAACATAAGAGAAAAAAGAAAAAGTCATAGCCTAAAACACAATAATTACAAGACAAAAAAAAATAAAATCTGGAAAGGAACCTCAAACTAATCTTAAAATAGAGAAAGCAAATGCTACAGATAAAACCCAAAATTAATGACTCAGAATATTAAAGCAATGGACCTAACAAATACATAAAAATCTGATTCTTTGAAAAATGAATAAACACTGAAATATAATAAACCATGCATTTCCTAAGCAAAGAGAAGAAAAGGAAATTGAGAAATAACCAGTTATAAAATGGAATCATAAGAAATTTGGGCAACTTTATGCATATAAATTCAATAGCAAAGCACTGGATGACTGCTAAGAAATGAAAAAGTTCTCAGATTGATCCTGGAATTAATTTCTAGGCTTGGATAGTAGCTATAGATAAGAAGTTCACCTCCACATGGTTCAGAAGATGATCAAAGTCATGTAGGTCCCAGGACATTTTTGTACTTTTTCATGCATTGTTGCATTCACTGCTTAATGAATGTCAGGCTTTCCAGAATTCCTGGCCACTACTTACCAAGTGCTTACCTCTCCCCCATTACTGTGATGACCACACAACTTTCTAAACTGTCTCCTAGTAAGGCAGGAGGCTTAGTCACAAGCCTACCTGTTAGAAGACTGTCCTAATAAAAGAGAGGTAGAAGGGGGTAGGCCAAGAGTGAGATAAAAAGGAAGGACAGGATTTTAGACACATTAATTACAATTGTTAGGGACTGGTTCAGGGACCAACTGGAGTATGACAGAGAAGGGTAATGAGCAATGGAGAGGAATGTAGAATGAGTCTGATTTAGGAAGTAAGGTTGAAAGTGACATCTATCAGATAGAGTGGAGATGGGGAGTTGGGGACATATTTAGGAATGAACAAGAAACCCACAAAGTTATAAGTCTATTACATACTTAATTATATATATATCCATATATACAGATTATTTTTATTTATATATATATGCTATGTGGATTTTTGAAATTGCATGCACAGCAGGGTTATACTTATCTAAGAATTCCATTTCAGGAATATGAAAGGACTGTTACAAAATGATCAGCCTTCCTCAGCCTTCCTCCATAAAAGCCATTTACCATCTCCAAGGCACTATTTCTAGGTGACTCCTGTCTTTGAAGAACTATGATTATTCTCTGCTCCCTATTACCAAATGCTCTGATAGCCATTGTCTCTATGACATAAAACTGTGACCCTCTTCCTATGAATGACTACACTAAATCCTACACCCTGACACTTCGAGGAGGAAAAAGGGATGGCAGGAGCTCTCTCAAATTCCTGTACACACACATATCCTTCAAAGGCAATCCTCAAAACATCTTTGGGTGATTTAGAGCATGTGAAGCAAGGAAGTAGTGTGATTTAGTCTCTAATGACCATTATGCAGCAACTAAATGGAATAAAACAAAACAAAGCAGACATTTCATTTCTATCCCAATGAAAACCCCAGGCAAATGGAAATGGTGTCTGTTAGAGTCCACACTGTCCCACACAGAAAAGTCCTCCAAATTACATTTCTTAGATGAAGTTGTACAGATGTACTTCAGACAGGCAAAGCTTCTGATCTCTGTCCTGTGGTACTAAAATTATATCATCCCTGAAATTCCTCAAAAAAAGGAATTATTTCATCTTTTGACCACCTTAAGAAAAGTCAGTTCACTAAAAAGGTCTTGTCTACATGCTCTGGGAAAAGTTAGGAAGTAGTCAATAAGAAAATTTCATTTACCTTTAGAGCTAAGAATAAGGGTTAAGAGGATAATTAGGCATGAACTAATGGAATTGAAGATTCTGTAGCTTTAGGGAGTCTAATATCAGGTGGAATACTTCCATTAGTAAATTAATTCTATTCCTTTATCCATATATCCAGCTATCTATCCATCTGCCCCTTCAGCAAGTGCTTACTGTGTACCACTCAAACAGATATAGAACAAAGCATCAACCACATACATATTCACCCAGGTGCCATGATACAGGATGACAAGCACCACAATAAAAGAAGTACAAGGTGTTCTGAAATCACTCATGAGAAGTACACAACCCAAACTCATAAGAAGAACTTCAAGACTTCTTGGAGGTTCAATGGGAGCTTGCAAGGTAAAGAATAGATAGAGGAAAAAGAGTCTCACAAGTGTAAAGGCATCCCTCATTTTCCTCAGCGGAGTCTTTCCAATACCCCCCAGAGATACAAAGTCCCAAAGATGCTCAAGTCCCTTATATAAGATGGCACAGCATTGCATACAATCTACGTACCTCCTCCCATATATTCTAAATCTTGTGTAGATTACCCGACGTGTAAATGCTATGCAAATATTTGTTATACTGCATTAAGTGGTGATGACAAGAAAATATTCTGTACATTCTCAGTACAAATGCAATTTGTTTTTTCAAATACTTTTGATCCACAGATGAGAAATCCAAGGCTATAGGAGGGCCAACTGTATTTGAAAAATCCTAGCAGCAAGTTCAGAAGAGGGAAGGTTGCAGCCTTGGATAGAGTAGAGGACAACAGAATAGAAGACTAAAGAAAGAAAGCATACCAGGCCTATGGAGACAGACTTAGACTTAGACTTCCTCCTACTGTCACTGAATAACTGAATGATTTAAACAATGGAGTGGTATGATCCATCTTTGTTGATTTATTTTACAATATACAATAAAAAGTACTAATTTTCTTGCCAGTTATGAGGATGCGTGCTTGTAATTCCAGCAACTCAGGAGCCTGAGGCAGGAGAACTGCAAATTCAAGGCCAGCCTGGGCAGCTTATTAAAATCCTGCCTCAAAATAAAAATAAACAAACAAATAAGAGGGATTGGTGATGCAGCTCAGTGGTAAAGTGCCCCTGGAGTCAATCCCCAATACAAAAAAATTTTTTTTTTCTTTCCTTTCTGCTTCTCATGACTTGAAATATATACATCCTAAAGACAGGGTTACTTCTAAATCCCCAGTGCAAGAAGAAAACATAACAGACATGAAGTAGACTCTCAGTACATATTTGTTGCTTGAATGAAAGGAAGGACAGTGAGTATGTTCCTCCATGTACTCTCAGCACCCAACGCACTCCTCTTCACATATTTACTCAAAATGTTGGCCAAAGGGATATTTATGTGCTAAATTTTTCACAGACCATAGTTTAGAGTAAAAAGACAACTACTTTACATTCAGAATACAAAACACCCAACATTTGAAAGTTCTAGAAAATCTAATGCTATTCAAAAAAATTATGGACTGATAAATTATGTCTAATTAATAAAATACATTCTATTGTTGTTCCAGGAATTTTAAAGTACCTGGTGAAAGTCATCCAGATTTCTAAGATAGTGACTTTGAGCTGTTTTAGTAGCTCCAGGGCAGGACAAACATCCTTCCCTAAGAAGCAGTTTACAGCTCATATTTGCTTTATCTCTGTCTACTCAACTAGAGTGTGAGTTCATAGGTGCAGGGATTAGTCCATTTTACTTACCACATATCTTAACTGCTGGCCACAGTTTAGCACATATTTGGTACTGAACTAATACAAGTTGAGTGAGTGAATGAAAGAATATCTCAAGGTCACCCTCTCCCAAGAAGCCTTCCTAGATTATGCCTAGTCTACTGAATTATTTCCCTATTCAAATACTCAGTAGTGCTCTTATTTATATCTCTGTTTTGTTCTGGAGAATGCATTGCACTGTAATAACTAGTGTTTCTTATTTTTATCATTCTAAGTCTTGTTTCCCCAGCTACAGTGCCCTTTGAGTAGCAAAAAAAGAAACACAACTTCTAGAAACCTACTACTGCCTTCCATGTTTCCCATCACTGCTCTACAGTCACCCTGGTCTCCTTGTACCTTTGGCACACCCCTACTTAGAGACTTTGCAGTTCTCTCCTTCAGAACGTTACTCCCCAGATATTTCCTCCCAATTTATTCAGCCTCTGATCAAAGGTCACCTGCTCAGATAGACTTTGCCTCTACCTTCTTTCCTCCCTAACAGTTGGCCGTTTGGTTGTTCTTCCCAGGTCTTACCACTGCTGGGAAAAAAGGGAATATTTGTTTTATTGTGAGACTTTTATGAATGTTTCCATTTCAGCACACATTTGCACATGTTTATTATCTGAATTCCTCACTAGAACATAAGCCCATGAGGAGGAAATGCATCTGTTTGATTCCTACCATGTGCCTGACTCGGTGCCTCACATAATAGTTCACTATAAATATTGATTAAATTTCTGAATTTCCAATGAGAGCCCAAAGCTCTGGATCAGATCAACATGAGCTTGGGTAGATTTTAGCTGGTTTGAGAGGCTTCTCCAAACTTGACTTGAGGATCCTAACTCGAGGATGGCAGGAAATCCTAAATGATAAATTGCTTCTGAAGCAAAGCTGCAGCTAAAGAAAACAAGAATATTGGTGAAAAGGTGGAGTCTTGTGAAAGGAGCAAACTGAATTGAATGAAATGGGAAAATATTAGAATTCTAAAATCTGAAATTCTTTCAGTGGCTAGGTGACAATCAGAGAGTCAGGGTTCTGACTTGCTCTTTCCTCTGGCACAAAACTCAACCTCTGTCAGCAAATAGCTCAAGGCTGGTGCATCAGCTGAGGCATGCCATGCAAGATTTCAATTAGAGGAAAAACAGAAAGAATTAAAATAATAGTTAAAAAAACCAAGAAATTAGATGATGTGGAGAGGGACACTTATAAAAGTCTCACAATAAAATAAATATTTCTTTTGTTAACCCTACTTAGTATTACAACATAAATGGCAAACCTATCGAGAGCTTCCACCAGGAAAAGGGATTGAGATATTTCTACATTGAAAATCACCTCAAAATCTGTCACTTCAGCTTCATATGTACATGAAAAAATAAAGTATGATTGTTAAGGCCTTGTTATAACACAGCACTAGTAATTGTGATGAACTGAGGTGGATGGGAGATTTTCTGCTATTTGATTATCTGACTGAAGTAGCAAGCCCTGAAATATTTCTCTGTTCTTGACTGCCTGATACGAGATTAGAACTGTATTGGCAGTTTAATCAGTTGTTGGGGGAAAATAACCATGTCCACAAAAATCCCAACATACTCTCAGAATCCACAGTCATCTGAAATAGACTGTCTTCCACCATGTGCCATTTACCTTGACTCATCAAAAATTCTTCTATATCCAAAATCAACTCTTACCAGAAGTGAGTTCTTAATATTCTCATCTTCTTTCTTGATAAACTAAAGATCTAGGTTACAAAAATCTTCCAGTAAAACTGAAAAAATTCCCTTTGCTAATTATGGGATTGATATTTATATCACAAGTAAAGACTTAGAAAAGAAAAAAAAACAAAGTAAAATATATAACTGAAGAAAATGTAGACTATGGGAAAAGAAAGTGAAGCAGACAGTATATTAATATGACTGGTATCTATGCATTTATCTTTTCATTTACCTTTTTCTCTGAATGTGCTAACCATCCATTCATAAAAAGTGATAGCATATGACTATTCTTCGCCAAAAATATTCAATGTAAAATGCTAAATTTTTATATATGAGAACAAATTTAAAGTACATAATTTTACCTCTGGTCTAATTTAAGAAGTTCATGCAATTAGATGCAAAGTATCTCAGGAGCTCCAGATGTTTTATCAGTCTGTCCGCAATGTCTCTCCTCCTGCTTCTCCTTCAATAAAATGAAACTTTCTCCTTCAATAAAATGAAACTTACTGAGTGAGAGAAAGAGAGAATAATAATACAGAAGATCAAAGGGTAATTTTTTTTCACTGACATTTTTAAATGAGCTGAGAAAGTTTGCTTATAAATGGACTTCATGATCCCCATCATGATTCAAAAAGTAGGAAGCAGAATATTGAAAAAAATACCATTGTTAAAGCCCAATGATTATGTTATCATTTTGTTAATTATATTATCTCAAGCAGAATTTAGCATTTCTATCCAGAAGGTTTGTATCACTATGAAGAGAAAGTAAGATTAGAGCATTTGTAAGGCACTTATGGTTCTATCATGTTTGTGCGTGTGTGTGTGGATATACATATATATATATATACACACACACACACATATACATTTGGATGGGAAATATTCAAATGATTCTGTGATTGTTCATTTTATAATCAATCATTGGAAGATTCCATTATGCACTGTATTAGTCCTCCCAGGCTGCCAATACAGTAGAATGGGAAGATTAAACAATAGAAATTTGTCACGGAGCTGAAAGCTGGGAACTCCAAGATCAAGAAGATATCAGGGTGAATGTCATTTTGAGGTCTCTTCTCTTGGACTGTGGGTGGCTGCCATCTTGCTGTGTGCTCAACTACCCTTTATTGTGTGTGTTATGAGAAAGAATGCAAGTACTCAGGCCTCTATTATTCCCCTTCCCCTCTTCCTTTTCCTCCTCCTCCTTTTCTTCCTTTGTTCAAGCACTGAGTTCTCACTCTATTACTCATACTGGCCTTAAACTTCTGGGCTCAAGGGATCCTCCTACCTCAGCCCCTCAGGTAGCTGAGACTAGAGGTACATAGCATCATTCCCAGTTTGGTGTCTTTTCTTATAATGGCACTAATCCCATCCGATCAGATTCCACTCTCATGACCTCTTCTAATCTTAATTAATCTTAACTTCTCAAGAGCTCCATTTCCAATGCCACCATATTAGGTATTGGGACTTTAATATATGAATTTTGAAGGACACAAGCACTAAGCCCATACCATGCACAAGGAGGCATATACAGTCATGTATTTAAGAACAAGAATACATTCTGAGAAATTAATTTTTAGGCAATAATTGTTAGCTGATACCATCTTTATGAACATCATAGAGTATATTTACACAAACTAATATGGCTATGATGTCACCAGTTGATACATTCATGTGGAACTGCCATTATATGCCAAATATCATTAAGCAGCACAAGACTTTATGTCATTTTGTGTTTTAATCACTAAATAATATATATTCTAAAAATTTAAAAATCTAATATCTAAATAATTAAAAATATGAATACTGTATATGTCTGATTCAGTTTCTTCATTTAAATTAATAAACATCAATTATGATTAGTATATATCCATTTTGCACTTGTTGCACCTGAGAACCACAAAAATAAAGACTTTCTCAAGTAAACTGGTTGGTTACAAGATGCTACTGCTGGTTCCAAGTCCAGTTATTCCAGAAAATTCCATTATCCCTAATTGGTATGAGTGCATTTCTACATGTTAGTCAATAAACATGCCATAACTTAGTGTCATATTAGAGCTTAAGGAATGAATGAGTCCTGGGGTCTGCACTACTGACCTATGGGAGCCAAGAGAGGAATCACAGACCTATGCTCCATCTCCAGACACCACAGACACTGGCATGTTACACTAGCAGACATCCTCAAAGCAACTGAAGGGGACTTTTAACAACCTTTTTAAAACCAATTTCATGTTGCTTCTGGAAGGTATAGGGATAGGTTCACATTAAGCAAAAGCACATAGATGTTCAAGTTTCAAAGAATCCAGAAGTCATTTTGGATAGCAGAGATTCAACGGGGACTAGCAATAGGAGAAGTTCCAGAGAGCCTCTGACACAAGGAGCTGATGGTAAGAACCCAGGTGACAAAAATAACTTGAGGATGCCTTCCAAGGGTGGCTGAAGAGGCCCTTTGCCAAGTCCAGAAATGAGGGACAGTGGCAGCTGCCAGTCCTTGGCAGATTAATGATCTTCAAAAGTGGATCTCAGTTTTTTTTTCTTTCAGAGTATTTATTTCTGTTGCAATTAGTTGATTGTGTAATTATATGATTAAAGTATATCTTTCCAGCTGGGTTATAACTGCTCAAGATCCAGAACAGTTTTTATTATTTACATACTTACTCCATCACCTAAATAGTATCTGTCCTAGAGTAACTGCTCAATAAGCAGATGTTCAAAGGAGAAAAAGGAACATCAACTACCTTAGCTAGTATCTTTGGGATGCAGATCACACAAGGCATAGAGGTTAGAAAAAGGAAGTAGAAAATGCTAATCTTTCTTATTCTTACTTAATAATTTGTCTCAAAATATGATAAAGTTGGAACTCCTAAAATGAATGAAAATTTAAATAATATTAATAAACTCTAATTTGCACCATTAGAGCACTTTATGGAAAGAATAAAATTCCCACAATATATTTATTTTCATTTGGTTTTCATGATGTAATGGTTCTCATTTTAAGATGAAGACTGAACCTTAGAGAAAGAATCACTTGTCTAGTTTCATAAAGCTAAGCCAGTATGAAACTATGAGTCAGACTAGGTCTCACAACTCCATTTCCAATATTCTTTATACTTTGGCAACATTAATATCATAGAAATATTAGCAAATGCTAATGTCTGAAATATATGGAGGAAATAGCTCTTTTAAAATTAACAAGCTCGCCGGGCACAGTGGCACATGCCTGTAATCCCAGAGCTTCAGGAGGCTGAGACAGGAGAATCACGAGTTGAAAGCCAGCCTCAGCAACGGCGAGGTGCTAAGCAACTCAGTGAAACCTTGTCTCTATATAAAACACAAAACAGGGCTGGGGATGTGGCTCAGTGATCGAGTACCCCTGAGTTCAATCCCCAGGACCAAAAAAATAAATAAATAAAAATAAGCTACTTCTGTCTTCTAGACCAGAGACTTGGATTTATCCTTGTGGCAGACAGTCCCTTTGTTCTGAGAAATTAAAAAAAAAAAAAAAAAGCCATATTTGAGAGGGGCTCCACTGCTATGCAAAAAGAAAGCAAATGTCTGCCCTCCATCCTTGGGAAAGGTTAAGACTCAGTGAAATGACCTCAACATTATTTGTTCCATATTTACTAAAGACCTTCTCTGTGCCAGCCACTCCACAATGAGACATTGTATGCCTTGTAAAAAAGTTTATTGGTATCTTTTGACAGATCTTTATTCCTGTGAATTATGTTTCAGAGAGAGAAACGGTTTGTACCCTGGTAAGCATTTTGTCTACTCTATTTAACCTATATTCTATTTGAGCCTCATCACAAAGTAGGTGTGTTGATGTTTGAGTCCTTTGCAGGGTGTGGGAGCTGTGAGGAAGAACCCTCCCTGAGCCTAGTCTTGCGCTCCTTCCGGTTGTGCTGAAGAAAGAAAGACCAAGAAAGGGAGGGACTGCACCGGGTTTGGTGCCATGTGACCCAGGCTGGTGTGAAGAGGCCACTGTGAAGAGGCCACTGAAAGCTTAAAAATGAGAGGAAGAGCCAAGAATCTGGGAAACATTAGTGCCCACTTCCAGGGTCTGATGATCTCAGGAAGCTGGCAGTTAGGCCTGCACCCTGCAGATAGGATTAGGGTTTTTACTTAAGGAAGTAGATACTCCCAAGGCAGTAATTGTGGACAGACACTAATTCCATTAATGAGAATGCAGTGAGGGTGATGGGCTTCAGAGGTTTCAGATTGAATGTGGGAAAGTCTGCTTCCTGTCTCTAGGGCCTGGGGGTGATTTGCAGGGTTTCTGAGGCTTGAGACCTTCCTATTAATAGTGTGATGGGGGAGGAGCCAGACTGTACCTAGTGGAGATCAGCTGGGAGCTAAGTGATTTACAGGGTCCTAAGAAGAGCCACAGTTGGAACAGTGGTGATTTAAATTCAACTAATGTATGTGGTCTCAGTTGTATTATATGGATCATGAAAGGGCCTGTGGATTATGTTTCAGACAGGCTGACAAATAGGGAAGCAGAGGTCTGGTTCTTGAGGTCAACAAGAGGTCTGAGGGTGGTATCTGAGAGATGGAAAGTGTGATTCGAGAAGCCCAACCCTGAGGATCAGGGACAACATGAGAGGATGGTGGTGGACCTGGGACATGGGGTGACACTGAGGCTGGTGGTCACTAGGTGCTCTCGAAGTCCTGGGAGAACAATTGAGGTAAGGGGTGCTAATTTCTAATATTTGAGTCAGAGTAAAATAGTTCATATTTTAAGCATTTATAAAATTAGAATAAAATTACTACTAATAAGACACTTCTGTTTTGAAATCATGCTGCTGAGGCCAAAGACATACAGGTCAAAGACCTCAGTCCTTAACTGCCCCACCCCTCAGATTGCAGACAGGCAAACAATTCATGGGAAAAAAGATCCAATAACCCTGAGACTAGGTCAACAAAAGACTTAACACAATTGAATGTATGTCTGAAATACTATTATTTAGCATAATTCACTTACCCTCAGTTACCTGTCCTCCTTAACCATCAACTCAGGGACTGTCAACTGCTTTCAGTCAGCTCAACTCCGTTGACCAACCCAGGACTCTTTTCTAGGCTCTGGGTCTCATCATAAACTATACCCAGCCCAGCCTGCAGCAACTCACAAAGAACTGCCTCCTGCCTGCTAGAGTGAGAGGTGTTCTTCCACACACCCTTGCACAGGGATCAACTAGTTGGAAGAATTAAAAGGACTGAGGTACCTACTATATGGAAATAGAGCATAGTCCCCTCTTCATATTCCTAATTTAATGTGACTTAGTACACATTTTCATATTACATGGAGAAACTTTTATCTTCTAATGTATGTTTTTTATATATATACACATATATACACTTATATAGACACACATGTATATGTGTATATATATACACATTTGTATACATATATACATGTATCTATGGGAAATGGTATAGAAATTATATTTACTGAACATTAAGTGTAGCTCATTTATTTCTATTTAAAATGGCACTAAAACTTCAGTAGCATTTCATGTGATAAAAACATAAATACCTGAATCAAAATTGGGTCTTATATAATGCTCCACCATGGATATCCTAGTATCTTCAAGGTTGTCACTTCTTGTCCCCAAGCCTCAGCTGTCCCCAACTACAAGATGGACATAATAGATGATAACATGGTTTAAGTGATCAATAAAATTGCTATTCATATTTCAATATTTCTAAAATATTGTCAAAGCTACTAGCTACTAATGACTGGAGTATTACAAAAAAAAACACATTTACTAAGGAAATAACTAGCTATATTCTGAACAGTACAGTAACTGTGTTTTGACTTTATCATTTGCCACTTCCATCCATCACTTTTTGGTAGCATGCTGGAAAATCAACCACAGCACACTCTAACACCCACGCCCAGCAGCTGCCTCAATCAGTTGTTCTTAAATGAGTCAGCACACACCCAAGCATCTTGGTCACTTGTTGGAAGTGCACAGGCTGCAAGTTCCCAAACAGACTTCATCTTGCAGCTCCAAGTAAACATTTTCTAGGGGAGTTCAGTAGGGTCACAGGTATGCATCTTCTCGGATCTGGGTTAAAAATTCCATCTTGTACAGAAAATGAGCTAGAGGGCTCATGGACCCTGTGGCTGCTGTAAACTAAGACAAAATGGCAAGGGTGTTGCAGTGTTGCACTAAAAACTTTGCCCAAGCTGCCTGGAGGAAGCATCTTCTGCCCACATCGCACCTTACTGTAACCAGTGCTAGCAGTCCCACAGTTTCATGACCACTGACTTCACACAATTAGTTGAGCTATATATAAAACTGCTTCTATCTGTTCCCACCTAGATTTTTATCCTTGAGACATAACACTTTTTTAAAACTATGGATGAAGATACATAGACTTAACTGTAGGGAAGGTATTAGCAACAACCCCAGGCAAGAAATCATAACATCTCAAATTATATTCCTTGCACTTCAATCTTCTCACAAGTAAAATTAAAATACCCCATATACTTTACAGGGATCAATTTCATAGTCCTTTGAAAATCCAAAAAAAATTAGGAAGAGGAGGAGAAAGAGGAAGGAAGGAATGGAGGGAGGGAGGGGGAAAGAAAAGAGGAAAGAAGGAAAAAAGGAGAGAGAAGGAAGGAAAGAAGGCAGGAAAAAATATTAATTAATGGAATACTCAGGCAAGAAAGTATTCTGGTTTTCAAATTTAAATCTGTTAGCCTTTAGCCAAAAAATTTTCTAAAAATGCATGCACCTATTGAATAAGTACAACATAGTGACAATTTTGTTATGAGAATTTGGAATCTTACAGTCAATCAAGGACATTAAATTGTACAGTCTTGATTTGTGGTTATTTACTATTTCAAAGTGCAATTCTTGAAAAAATCTCTGTTCAGTTGTCTTTCAGTTAAGATTTATATTTCCTTTATAAACATTGTGTTCTTTTTCCTTGTGGGGAGGGATGAAATTGAACTCAATTCTTGTTTTTTATGTGCAGAGAGCAGGAATAGCTCCATCTCTGGTTCCTAAAGAAGAAGCCCAGGCAGCTCAAAAAGTAGGATCCTCAGCAGACCTCTGAAGTGAATAGTGATGAAATTGGGTTTCAGAATAAGTTTGGAAAGGTTGACTTACACTAATAAGGTGTTTTTTGAAAGAGATAAATGTTAAAGACCTGCATTAAGTGTTTTTAAAAAGTAATCAGTGTACAGCTTCTGAAAATTTGTTTTTTTCTGTTATGTATTAAAATTCAACTTTTGAGAAAAATAAAAAATAAAATTTAAAAAAAAAAAGTAATCAGTTGTGCACATTCAGCATAGAAAGAGCATGGCTTATCTAGGTTTTTTAAAAAGTCATATCTTAGTTAACCATAAGGTAAAAATGAAACACCAATATATGTAATATGCTTGCTAAAAAGCAACATTTCCCTAGCAGTATCGCTGAACTGCACTAGATTGCCACATCTTAAAGAACACAAATAAGATCAGTCTCTTCTTTATCATTTTTCTCTTCATCTCACTGCTTTCTAAGTTCTACCCCCTAAGCCCATTAGCACCTCTGAAACTGTAACTGCCAAAGGTCACTGGTGACCACAGATTGGCAAATCAGAGGACTCCTTTCCAATCTTAGTACTTGCCATCTTTCCGCAGCTGATATTATCAACTACGCCCCCTTCCTCTGTCTTCTATGATGCTGCTCTTTTGGTTCTCCTGACAGTTAGCTACCTCTTTTCAGGCTCCTCTTGTTTTTCTGTCCCTGAATGTTACTGTACCTGAAGATTCAGTCTAGTCCTCCTAGTGACCTCAACTACCACCTTGGGGATAATAATCCCCATATCTTCAGCCCAGACCAGATCCATCTCCTGATGCCAAACCTATTACATGCAGCTGCACCTGGATCTTCCCACTTATCCAGCTGTTGGTTTTCTTCTTCCCTCTCTTATATTTTATCTTGCAAAATAGCATGATTATCCCCCAGTGGCTCTAACCAGAAACTCCCGATCTTCTTGAAATTCTTCCAATAACTTAGATGCTATACTGAAGCAGAGGCAAAAAATTCTACCTCCTGAGCTTATTTTATTTCTACCTCTTCCTTACAATACCTCCCTGTGAACTATGATTTATATGAGAGCAGGAAGCATCTCTGGTTCTTATTTCATGTGATCTAGAAATATTCTGCCTGCCTTAAATCATATCCTTCAAAAATTTTTCCTGAAAAAGTTCAACTTTTATATGCTGCTCTAGAAAAAAAGTTCCATCAAAACTTCATTTTAAAGAATGTGGGAGTAATACTGATAGGAAAAGAAAAATAATACCTCTTCTTGATTTTAAGGCATCTTGTGGCTCTCAACTAATGTCAAGAACTTCTCAATAACAATAGAAGAACAATTACTTACTCATTCATTTTATGCACAAATATTAATTGGCTGTTTTATGCTAAGTATTCATCTAAGCTAGGCAAGCTGAAGTAGACTGGCTAACAGATGATCAACAACCACATAAATAAGAAAATATAAGCTAGAACTAAATGTATGCAGAATGTAATGAAGAGTGATATGGAAGCAGCTTTAGACTGAGTAGTGAGGCAAAGTCTCTTAAAGGGCCTGCAATATAAACTAAGACTTCAGTGGTAAAAAGGAGGCAGACACAGGAATAGCATTCCCTGCCAAGATGTTTATTTGTAGATACTTATTTGTAGAAGCTGGGACTTCAGAAGAAAGAGAAGGTCGTCATGTTTGGTTCACATGCATTACAAATGTAACCCACAAACTCCAAAATAATCCTACAAGGGAGATTTTATCAGTCCCACTCATTTTAACTTCATAGAGTGAAAAAAGAAAACAAAGATTTTGTGTGTGTGTTGTCTGTGATTCCAAACATATTGTTATCCCATGGGAGATGATTCAAGCAAGCCCAAGGTTTATGACATCCTAGAAATTTCCCAAGTATCATAGTCCCATACTCTGCCTCTGTCAATTTCAACTCTTCATTGTAACCATAATTTGTTTCCCCTGATCTTATACATAACAAACACCTCTCATATTCAACATAGTTATTGAAATATATGAAACTTGAGAAGCTCAATGATTGTAAAATAATCCTATGTTTGTATTTTTTAAAAGCATATCTGTTAAGTACAAAAGTGACATATGAATATTTAAATTAAAACAATAGACATGCATAATGAGGAAATATATCTCATGTCTTTGAAACTGGCTTCTTCTTAAGGTTCATAGTTCAGTTTTATTTTGTTGTATTGATCCATAGTTGAATTTTTATGATTTTTAAACATGACTTGGGGTTGAAAGGATAATACAAAGTCTATCATCATCCATGTCAGAAAATAGACCATTATCAATACAATGAAGCTCTTTTATTCCCATATCCATTTGTATCAACTTTCTTCACAGCAGGAATAATCACAATTTTCAAATGGGTGTTTGTTACTCCATGAATTTTTTTCATGCCTTTACTATATTTACTTATTATATATAGTGATAAGTAGAAGTATTTCCATGTTTTTTAACTTTATGTGTTTTCATACTGTATGAATTATTTCACAATTACCATTTTTCAACTAGAAGAGGAATTGAGGTAGAATAATTGACATATTAGTGAAGATAAATGATTGTATTTGTACTGGATATGGCAAGTCTGAAATTTCTGTTAAACATTCAAAGGCAATAATGATTTGGACTATTTCCCTGTGAATATTGAATTCATTACAAAGGTGAGCCTAGAGAAACAAATTTAGTCATCAGCCTAGAAGAGGTGATACTCAGAAAGTAAAACAGTTGACCTCGAAATTAGAAAAGTTTGTTGACCTGTTGGTTGACCATAGGAGTAAGTGACTAGGATGGCCAGAAAGGCAAGATCAATGGGAGAAATGAAGAAAATGAGAAGGTAAGACTTTGTAAGGACCATCTTTGTGAATTTGAAAACATCAACAATTCTAATAATAATATGTTGAGCAGAACTGAGGAAGAATAGAAATAACCTAAGAAATACAGAAGACTAGAGAGAGGGGAATTAAACTTATGGCATAAAATTCAAATTCAGAAGCTTTAAGGAGGTAAGAGAATTATCTGACAGCAGGAACAAGAATAAGGATCCCCATCTATCCTGCTTCTAGGCTCAGATGTATGAGGACTGTGAGACATAAAATAGTCACCTTTCAAGACAGTTGCAAGGGAAAGCAGCATAAGGGGAAGGCCATAATTCAGTTAGAAAGCAAGAGAGCATCCACAGAAGAGGCTAAGGATACAGGGGATGTTACTGCTGAATTCAGCTGGGTTCCACGGGGCACAAATAAAGGCCTTTAGGAGGTTGTAAAGGATGGGATATGGGGTAAGAAAGTAAGGGGTAAGGAAGCAGGAGCATGATGGTTCAGAAGTTTACAGGGATTAGAGACTGGGGATTAAGGAATGTGACTAAGAACCTCAGAAATGTGTCATAATTTCTTTTTCCTTCTTACCTTTGTACGTGCTGCTCCTCGTGACTGCATAACTGCAATAGCAGCAGAAGGGAGATGTAATACTTTGTTATTAAGCATTCAGGTAACTATAGAAAATCAAGCAATACTTCATATTGAGTCATTCATTAGTTTTAAATTTACATACAGTTCACAATTTAGCAGAATTCTCATATCTCAGCTTTTAAAGCCACCTCAGTGACATCCTCTTCCTAAAATCTTCCCTTGCCCTTTTTGAATGCTCTCTTCATTTTCCTCTGGATCCTGCTCACTGTTCATTCCCATTCTGCTCTTTTTCCCATAGATGATAGGGAGGGCTTTCAAAGAGCTTCTGCAATACAAGGTTTTCCATACTGCTAAGATGGCCTTCCTCTGACCAGCTCCTCTGATTGTTATTATGTTACAAGAAGAGTCTCTATCTCTATCATCATCTTGAGTTGTTATCAAAATATCCTTGTATTTTCCTGGATGTGGGATGTTCCAGATTCCAGGAAAGAGAAAATAAAATTTGTTGTCCTATGCCTCCAAGGTTCTCCTCTTTTGTGTCACGTAAATAACTTGGACACATTCCCATCATGGGTTTCTTTAGTACCTTATTCATGTCACCATTGCAATATATTTTAGTCTTGCAATTCTATATTTGCTTGTGTGCCTTTCTACTATATTAGGAGTTTCTGTAGGGTAGAGATCACCTCTTAGAAGTATCAATGTCACCAGTATATGTTACAATGCTGGGTTACACAAGTGCTAAAATTTTTTGTCAAAGAGATGAAAACCTAGTTCATTTTCTCACAAGCCTAAATCGAAGTGTGGGGTATGGCAGTAATTGAATCTGATTGAAGAGTAAAGTTCTTTGAAGTAGTCCTGAGACATGTGATGAAAAAACACTTCGGTCTTTCCTTTTTAGAACAATTTTGGGAAGATGGGGCTAGTGATGGTTAACTGTTTTACAAGAAATATTGGGTTGAGGAAGAAAAGTAGCTGTTCTTTAATTTCTGAAGGATGACTTAAATGACAATTTTTAATACTACTTTTGAGAAAGAGGAAAGAAAAGAGTCTTTGGAGTAAAACAAATTATTTAAGATACTGGATGGCAATGATTTGTGAATTAAGGAGCATCTAATCGGGGTGCCTTCCTGCTCCCAATTAGCAACTTCCCTACCATTAGTGCTTCATTTCTTTTGTGTCTTCAGAATATTCCATTTTAAAGAGGCTGCTATTTTTAAAATAACAACAACAACAATAATAATAAATAGAAGAGGCTGCTATTAAAATGTAGCTTTCCCAAGAAAATGTAAACATTTAAATGTCAGTGAACTTTTTAAAAGTTTTACGTTATGTATTTACTTGTCACCTACTCATCTGATTAGGAAATCCTTCGGGGCAGGAGTCACCTTTTAGAAGTATCCCGGTCACCAGTGTAGTCTGCAGTGCTTGCTTATGTAGGTGCTCAATATATTATTCTTAAATAGATTAAAGGATAGTACATTTTCTGGGTTTCTTTCTTTCTTTTTTTAGTTGATACATAAAAATTATAAACAGATATGGTGTAAAACACTGTTTTGATATATGTTACATTATGGAATGGCTAAATCAAGCTATTTAACATACACATTATCTCACACACTTACTATATTATATGTGTGATGAGACCCTGAAAATGTACTTTTAGCAATTTTAAATATACATAGTTATTAACTATATACAAAATAGATCTCTTGAATAAATTCAATTAGAATTGATTACTTGTTTTTTTATACTATTGTGTTGTTCTCTTACAAATGAGTTAAGTTCCTTATGTGTTTTGAATATTAACTGCTTGTTATATGTATAGTTTGCAAATATGATTTCCTGTTCCATATGTTGTCTTTTTACTGTGTTATTTCCTTTGCTGTGCTTAGTCTATTTTATTTCTGTTGACTGTGCTTCTGGGGTCAGATTTTAAAAACTCTTTGCCTAGATCAAACCATGAAGCTTCTTCCTTATGTTTTCTTTTTTTTTAATTTGTTCTAATTTTTTAAATTGGTTCTAATTGCTATACATAACAGTAGAACGCATTTTGACACATCATACATAAATGGAGTATAACTTCTCATTCTTCTGGTTGTAAATGATGTAGAGTTATACAGGTCATGTAATCATATGTGCACATAGGGTAATAATGTCTGATTCATTCTACCATCCTTCCTACCTCCCAGCCCTCCCCTCTCTTCACTCCCCTTTGTTTAATCCAAAGTACCTATATTCTTCCCTAGCCCTCCCCACTTTTTGTGAATTAGCGTCTGCATATCAAAGAAAATATTCAGCCTTTGGTTCTTTGTGATTGGATTATTTTGCTTAGCATGATATTCCTCAGTTCTATCCATTTACCAGCAAATGCTACAAATTCATTCTTCTCTAAGGCTGATTAATATTCTCTTGTGCATATATACCACATTTTTTGATGTTAAGTTTTTTGAGTTCTTTATATATCCTGGAGATTAATGCTCTGAGGTACATGTGGCAAACATTTTCTCCCATTGTGTAGGCTCTCTCATCACATTATTGATTGTTTCTTTTGCTGAGAAGGAGCTTTTTAGTTTGATTCCATTCCATTTATTGATTCTTGATTTCATTTCTTGCACTTTAGGAGTCTCGCTAAGGAAGTCAGTTCCTAATCCAACATGGTAGAGATTTGGGCCTACTTTTTATTCTATTAGGCATGGGGTCTCTGTTCCAGTGCCTAAGTCCTTGATACACTTTGAGTTGAGTTTTGTGCAGGGTGAGAGATAGAGGTTAATTTCATTTTGCTACCTATGGCTTTCCAGTTTTCATAGCACCATTTGTTAATGAGCCTGTCTTTTCTCTGATGTGTGTTTATGGCAACTTTGTCTAGCATGAGATAACTGTATTTATGTACCTTTGTCTCTGTGTCTTCTATTCTGTACCATTGGTCTACATGTCTGTTTTGGTGCCAATACCATGCCGTTTTTGTTTCTATGACTCTGTAGTATAATTTAAGATCTGGTTTTATGATCCATCTTGCTATAATTTTCTTAATCAGGATTGCTTTGGCTATTCTGGGTCTCTTATTTTTCCAAATGAATTTCATGATTACTTTTTCTATTAATATGAAGAATGTCATTGGGATTTTAATAGGAATTGCATTAAATCTACATAACACTTTTGGTAGCATGGCCATTTTGACAATGTTAATTCTACCTATCCAAGAGCATGGAAGATCTTTCCATCTTCTAAGTTCTTCTTCAATTTCTTTCTTTAGTGTCCTGTAGTTTTCATTGTAGAGGTCTTTTACCTCTTTTGTTAGATTGATTCCCAAGTATTTCATTTTATTGAGGGTTTTTTTTTCATATTTAATTTATCTATTTGTTCTATTTAGGTTTACATGATAACAGAGTGCAATTTGATTCATTGTACATAGATAGAGGATAACATATCAATTCTCTAGTTGTAAGTTGAATACAATCACAACATATATGCAGTCATACATAAAGTTAACGCTATGATGACCATCATATTCCACTACCCTTCCTGTCCCCATGCCCCTTCCCCCCTTATACCCCTGTGAACATAGTTCCACCATTGTTCCCATGACCTTCCCAACTTTATGGATCAGCATCCACTTATCAACGAGTACATTCAGCATTTGGTTTTCTGAGATTGACTTACTTCACTTAGCATGATATTCTCCAACTCCATCCATTTACCTGCAAATGCCATAATTTTATTCTCTCTTATTGCTGAGTAATATTCCATTGTGTATATATATCACAGTTTCTTTATCCATTCATCTATCGAAGGGCATCTAGGTTGGTTCCACAGTTAGCTATTGTGAATTGAGCTACTATAAACATTGAAGTGGCTGCAGCACTGTAATATGCTGTTTTTAAGTCTTCTGGGTATAGACCAAGGAGTGGGATAGCAGGCTCAAATGATAGTTCCATTCCAAGTTTTCTAAGGAATCTCCATATGGCTTTCCAGATTGGTTGTACCAATTTGCAGGTCCACCAGCAATGTATGAGCATGCCTTTCTCCCAACAACCTCACCAACACTTATTGTTGTTTGTATTCTTGATAATTGCCATTCTGACTGGCGTGAGATGAAATCTTAGGGTAGTTTTGATTTGCATTTCTCTGATTGCTAGAGATGTTGAACATTTTTTCATATGTCTGTTGATTGTATATCTTCTTCTGTGAAGTTTGTGTTCAGCTCTTTGGCCCATTTATTGATTGGGTTGTTAGTTTTTTTGGTGTTAAGTTTTTTGAGTTCTTTATATATCCTGGAGATGAGTGCTCTATCAGATGTGTGTGTGGCAAACATTTGTTCCCAGAATGTCAGCTCTCTGTTCACTTCATTGATTATTTCTTTTGCTGAGAAGAAGCTTTTTAGTTTGAATCCATCCCATTTGTTGATTCTTGATTTTACTTCTTGTGCTATAGTCTTGTTAAGGAAGTATGGTCCTAATCTGACATGATGAAAATTTGGGCCTATTTTTTCTTCTATTAGGCGTTGGGTCTATGGTCTGATTCCCAGGTCCTTGATCCACTTTGAGTTGAATTTTGTGCATGGTGAGAGATAGGGGTTTAGTTTCAATTTGCTGCATATGGATTTCCAGTTTTCCCAGCACCATTTGTTGAACAGGCTATCTTTTCTCCAGTGTATGTGTTTGGCTCTTTTGTCTAGTATAAGGTAACTGTATGTAAGTGGGTTTGTGTCTGTGTCTTCTATTCTATACCATTGGTCTACATGTCTATTTTGGTGCCAGAACCATGCTGTTTTTGTTACGATAGCTTTGTAGTATAATCTGAGGTCTGGTATTGTGATGCCTCCTGCTTCACTCTTTTTGCTAAGGATTGCTTTGGCTATTCTGGGTCTCTTAATCTTAATCTCTTAAGTGAGGCCCAGGTCTCACTTAGGCAGGGTCACAAGCAGGAGAGTCTGTGTGCGACCCTTACAGTGAGTGTGAGCTCCCCTGGGGCTGGAGGCTAGCAGGCTCTGGTCTGCCTTCAACTGGGCACCCCTGGCATTCCCTAAGGGTGGTTTTGGGACTTCTGTTTCGCCTGACCACAGGAACTCTGGAGCGGACTGAGGCAGGCCCAGAGCGCACTTGGGTGGGGCCTCTTCACAGTGGGATCTCTGCAGGCCACTCTTACCCTGGGTATGCCTTCCTCTGTGGCTAGCGGCTAGCAGTCCATGGTCTCCCGTTGGCTGGACATCCATGGCATTTCCTGAGGGTGGATCTGAGCCCTCTGCAACTCCTGCCAGTCAGCAGGAATTCTGGAGCCAAACTGGGGGGGACCCAGGCTGCCCATGGGCGGGGTTGGCTCACACTGGTGTCTCTGTTGCAACTCTTGCCCTGAATTTGGGCTCCCCAGTGGCTAGAGGTAGCAGTCCCTGGTCTCCCTTTGGCTGGGAGGTTCCTGAGGGTGAATCAGGGCCCTCTGTGGCTTCTGCCAGTCCACAGGAACTCTGGAGCCTTTTTTGAGGTTTTTGTGAGTGGGATAGTTTTCCTAATTTCTCTTTGATTCATCATTAATGTATAGGAATGCAATTGATTTATGGGTGTTAATTATATATACTGCTACTTTGCTGAATTCATTTATTTGTTCTGGTACAGTTTTGGGTCTTCTATATATAGAATCATGTAATTGGCAAATAGGGATAGTTTGAGTTCTTATTTTCCTACTTGCATCCCTTTAATTTCTTTCTCCTAATTTCTCTGGCTAGAGTTTCCAGGACTATGTTGAATAGAAGTGATAAAAGAGGGCATCTCTGCTTGTTCCAGTTTTTACAGGGAATGCTTTCAATTTTTCTCCATTTAGAATGATGTTGGTCTTCAGTTTAGCATATATGGCTTTTACAATGTTGGGACATGTTCCTACTATCCCTAGTTTTTCTAGTGTTTTGAATATGAATAGTTGCTATATTTTGTCAAATTCTTTTTATGCATCTATTGAGATGAACATGTGATTCTTGTCTTGAAGTCTATTGATGTCATGAATTATGTTTATTGATTTCCATATGTTGAACCAACCTTGCATCTTTGGGATGAATCCCACTTGATCATAGTGCACTATCTTTTTAATATGTTTTTGTATGTGATTTGCCAGAATTTTATTGAGAATTATTGCATCTGTGTTCATCAGGAATACTGGTCTGAAGTTTTCTTTCCTTGATATGTCTTTGTCTGGTTCTAGTATCAGAGTGATACTTCATAGAATGAGTTTTGAAGGGTTCCCTCCTTTTCTATTTCATGGAATAATTTGAGGAGTATTGCTGTTAATTCTTCTTTGAAGGTCTTATAAATCAATTTCAAGCAATGAAATAGAAGATGCCATCAAAAGTCTACCAATTAAAAAAGTCCAAGGCCAGATGGATTTTCAGCTAAGTTCTATAAGACCTTCAAAGAAAAATTAACACCAATACTCCTCAAATTATTCCAATGAAATAGAAAAGGAGGAACCCTTCCAAACTCATTCTGTGTTTTCTTATAGTAGTATTTTTTAGTTTCAGGTCTTACAGTTAGCTGATTTTGAATTGATTTTGTTATATGGTGTGAGGTGATTTTATTCCTCTGCATATGGATATTCAGGTACTTTAGCACTGTTTATTGAAAATACTATCTTCTATTTTGCATTCTTGGTAGCTTTATCGAAATCAGTTGACTGTGTGTTCATTACAGGGCTCTTAGCACTATTTCACTGGTCTATATATCTGTTTTTATGTCAGTTCCATGCTATTTTGGTTACTATACTTTTGTAGAGGATTTTCAAATTAGGTAGTATAAATTGTTCTTTACATTCAAGATTGCTTTGACTACTTAGGATCTTTTGTGGTTTCATACAAATTTTAGGATTCTGTTTTCTTTTTCTATAAAAATGTCATAGGGATCTTGACAGGAATTGCAGTGAGTCTGTAGATCACTTTGAGTAGTATGAGCTATTTAATATTATTGTTCTATTCCATGAACACAAGATATCTTTTCATTTGTTTATATCCACTTCAATTTTTTTCATCCGTGTTTTATGGAGAATTTTCACCTCATTCATTCAGTTTATTCCTAGATATTTTATTGGTAGCTATTTTAAGTGGTCTTTTAGTTTTGTTTTTTGGGTTTTTTGTTTTTTATGTTTTTATGGTTTGTTTTTTGTTTTTTGTTTTTTGTTTGTTATGTACTGTTTATTTTGGGGTTTTTTGTTGTTGTTGTTACTGTGACCAAAAGACCTGGCAGGAGCAATTTTAGAGGAAGAAAAGTTTATTTGGGGCTCACAGTTTCAGAAGTCTCAATCCATAGACAACTCCATTCCTTAAGACACAAGATGAGGCAGAAAATTATGGCAGAAGAGTGAGGTGGAGGGAAGTGGCTCAGGACATGGCCAGGAAGGAAAGAGACTCCAGTTGCCAGACACAAAATATATACCCCAAAGGCATGCCCCAGTATCCACCTCCTCCAGCCATAACCTACTCATCTTCAGTTACCACTCAGTTAATCTCTATCAGGAAATTAATTTACTGGATTAAGACTCTCAAATGTAGTATAATCATTTCACCTCTAAGCTCTCTTGCATTAACTCACACATGTGCTTTTGGGGACACCTAATATCTGAACCATGACAGTAGAATTATTTTTATGTTTTATTTTTCATATAGTTAGCTATTAGCATATAGAAATGCTACTAATTGTTGTATGTTGATTTTATATCTTGCAATGTCACTGAATTTCTTTATTAGTTCTAACAGTTTTGGGGAGAAGTCTTTAGGGTTTTCCATACATCAAACTTTGTCATTTGCAGAGACAATTTAACTTCTTATTTTCCAATTTGAATGCTTTTTTTTCTTTCTCCTGTCTAATTGCTCTGGCTATAACTATGTCAAAAATTATTATGTTAAATAAATAAATAATATTATGTTAAGTAGAAGTGGTAAGAGTAGACATTTTTATCTTGTTCCTTATCTTAGAGAAAAAGCTTTCAACTCTTCACCATTGAGCATGATGTTACTTATGAGTTTATCATGTATGACATCTATTATGCTGAGGCACATTCCTTCTATACCTAATTTTTTAAAGTTTTTATCATGAGAATATTAAATTTTGTTGAGTGCCTTTTTTTGATCTATTGAGATGATCATATTGTTTTGTGCTTGGCTGTGTTATTTGTATCACAATATATGTTGAACCATCCTTGCATCCCAGTGATAAATACCACTTGATGACAATGAAGGATCCTTTTAATATGCTGTTGAATTTGGTTTGCTAGTGTTTCACTGAGGATTTTTGCATCTATGTTCATTGGAGATATTTGTCTATAATTTTCTTGCGTTGTCCCTTTCTGGATTTGTAATAATTTATATCTGCCTACATTTGTCTCTAGCAAATTGTTGTAGCTATATTATTTTAATGTTTGTCTTTTAACTTTTATGGTAAATATCTGTGATTTACATGCTACAATAACAGTATTAGAGTATTCTGAATTTCACTATATATTACTTTTACCAGTGAGTTTTATACTTTAATATTGTCAAAATGGCCATACTACCAAAAGCAATATACAGATTCAATGCAATACCCATCAAAGTCCCAATGACATTCTTCATAGACTAGAAAAAGCAATTATGAAATTAATTTGGAAAAATAAGAGACCCAGAATAGCCAAAGCAATCATGAACAAGGAAAGTGAAGGGGGGCGGTTCCAAGATGGCGGCCTAGACAGTCCACTCTGCGCTAGGCTCTCAGGGACCAAAGCTGGAAGTGGTGGAGGCGCCGTTTTCCAGCCAGCATCCTGGTATCATTCTGCAGCTCAACATCCCACGCAGGAATTTCGCTCGTGTATGTGTGAGTACAGGATCACCGGGAGGCAGCGGTAGCCAGGAGGCGTGGCTTCAGCGCCGGCCGCAGAGGCGGGGTTGCAGCCTGGGCCTCGGCCCAGGGCTCCGGCTATCCGAGTCTGAGACTGGAAGTAGCGGGGTGCCAGCTTCCAACCAGGTTTTGGCAGCTCTCTGTGCCTTGCCGCCCCACGCAGGAGTCTCGCTCGCGTGTGTGAGCACAGGGCCACCGGGAGGCAGCGGTAGCCGGGAGGCGCGTCTTCGGCGCCGGCCAGAGAAACACAGTTGCAACCCGGGCCTCGGCCCAGGGCTCCGGCTGTTCGAAACTGAGACTGGAAGTGGCGGGGTGCCATCTTCCAACCAGTGTTTTTGGCAGCTCTCTGCGCCTTGTCGCCCCACACAAGAGTCTTGCTCGCGTGTGTGAGCGCAGGGCCACCAGGAGGCAGCGGTAACTGGGAGGCATGACTTCGGCGCTGGCCGGCAGAAAAGCAGTTGCAGCCGGGGGCCTCGGCACAGGGCTCCAGCTAACCGAGACTGAGACTGGAAGTAGCGAGGTGCCATCTTCCAACCAGTTTTTTGGCAGCTCTCTGCGCCTTGCCACCCCACGCAAGAGTCTCGCTCGCGTGTGTGAGCACAGGGCCACCGGGAGGCAGTGGTAGCCGGGAGGCGTGGTTTCGGTGCCCACCCGTGGAGTGCAGTTGTGGTGGGGGATCCGGCCCAGAGATTCAGCCCGGAGTTTACCCCAGGCGTGCCGGGCCAGCTTCCGCACAGAGTGCCTAGCCCCAGTGCCCACCCAGCTGCGAGGGACCGCTGGCAGTTGCTTCTGTGGACTGTCTCCTGAGCGGAACCCCAGCTAGTGTTCTTTGTGGACCACCTTCTAACACAGCGGAACTTCCTACACACCAGGGGGCACAGGTGAACACCTGGGGGCAAACCTTGGCCACAGTGGAACAGCGACTCCACCAGCAGCCCAGAGTTTCACTTGGCCTGGGACCAGTACCAAGGATACCAGCCGGGGAAGTCCACCAAACAACGGACAACACCACCTACTGGAGGAGAAGTAACGAAACCCTGCAGGGAAACTATAACCGTATAGGAGTTAAAACTGTAACACCTTGGATCAGCAGAGCTAGAAGGAAAGACACACAAACATCATGAGAAAACAAGGGAAGAAAGTGACTCAAACAAACCAAGATACTACACTCCCAGAATCCATGGGCTGTATAGCAGGAGGAATGACA
>PVHX01017609.1:0-39458 GCA_004024805.1 Geosciurus inauris | reverse complement strand
CTAAATAAAATATCCCTTCTTTACTGTTTTTAAGTTCAGACTTAGCACACCCTGGTAGAGTTATAAAGGGTTTATATTTTATCTCATAATATGATTTGGCTCTATTTTTTCAAAGTATTTTTTAGTTGTAGATGAACACAATACCTTTATTTATGTATTTTATGTGGTGCTGAGGATTGAACCCAGTGCTTCACAGGTGCGAGGCAAACACTCTACCACTGAGCCACAACCCCAGCCCCTGATTTGGCTCTATTTTTAAAAATACACGCAGAAAATGAACTCAGGTCATGATGATTTAAAAAACAAAATCTAGGCAAAAAGTGTTGGCTCTTGGCCCACCTTAGTGGCGCTAGGAATCTCAAGAAAAGCAGGTTTGCTCAAGTGTTATGTGATCTTTCAGAGAAAGTGTAGGTGTGGCAGAAGAAAATGCTGTTTGCAAAATGTCATTCTCTGCTGTGAATCACCATGAGAGAGTGCACTCCCGAGGGCCTGCCAATGCTCTGCTACAAGCTCAGACAACCGGCTTTGAGCTGGTAATAACACACCTACTTGCAGTCATTAAGACTGGGCAGGATTCAGCCCTCACAATGCATGCTGCCTGGGGCAGAGAGAATTAGGGATCCTAACAACGGGGCAGTGAAGGGACCTGAGTAGCCTGCAGTATGATGATGAGGACATTTTTGCTTTTGAAAAGGGATTAATAACTGCCACTACTCTCTCCCATGTCATTCCATGTGATGAATCTTTTAAACAAATATGCCAGAACTTGCATATTAAATGAGAACTGTCCCCTTCAAAGGATTATTTTATTTTAATGATGCTGTTATCATTCAAGTTGTCTTGATATTACACTTTGGACACTGACATCAGAAATTATAGTACATTAAAAAAAAGGTTTTCAACATTTCCAATATTTTGACCTTTAAGACCTTTAAGGTAGGATTAGTGGTGTGGTTTTCTTTCCTTCCCTCCCTCCCTCCCTCCCTCCCTCCCTCCCTCCCTTCCTCCCTTCCTTCCTTCCTTCCTTCCTTCCTTCCTTCCTTCCTTCCTAACATTGAAAAGAGCAAGCCTTAAATAATATGGACATTCAGCTATACTTTGAGCTAATTTCAGGGGCCAGTGTCTCCCTGCTATGACATAATGCTGTCACTGCTTCCTAGAAAAACTAGGCTTAGAATACTTTGCTATTGAATGGTGGCGGTTTTCTTTGCAAATAATCAGGTGAGATTCGAAAGTAAGGAAGCTGTTGCTTTATATCATTGTAAACACACTAAAAAAAGCTATACAGACTATTCATACCAATTACAAAAATATTTTGAGCAAAGGCTGGATCATCAGACTTTGCAGACTTCATTACAGACTCATTTGACTACATTTTGGTATATCTGCCCCTCCTTAAAATAGTCTTTATATTTTATATTCCTATTACTAAAATAAGAATAATATAACCTGTGAAAGACAAATATTGGATAAATGAATGTTTACATAATGAATACTTACCCCTTTGAAAAACCCTATTTAAAAAAAAATCTTACAATTTTGAATAGAACTTAACAATGCATTTATCTCCCCTCCCTAACTCTTTAATAGACACAATTTATCCATTTCTTGATGACTCAGAACTATCCCTGTAAGCATTAAATATTCATTATGTTTGAAAAATTGAGAAATATATAGCAAAAATATGGAGTGATTCCCCAGAGCATACGAAGATGTGCATATTCTTTGTCCCTATACTGAATGGCTCCATATTGTCATTTGGGAAATAATTCCTGTGCTTACTTTTTTCTCCTTCTTATAGTAGGCTCTTTACTCCTGCATGTGTCTATTCACAAGCATAAATCTCATACTCCGGTGCCCTCTCCTTATTTGCAATTTAATGTCTCTGGGAAGAGTAACCAGAATGTCAAATGTCTTAAAATTGTGTCCAAGCTAAATACAGATGCTCAATTTATAATGGTGTTACATTCCCACAGGCTCATTGTAAACTGAAAATATTGTTAAGTCGAAGGTGCACTGAATGCCCCTAACCCACCAGAGGTCCTAGCTTAGTAACACATACTGTAGAACATGTCTCTTTCCCCTTTGTGACTGAGTGGCTGACAGGAAGCTGTGTCTTACTGCCATTGCCCAGCATCACTGCAGGGTAACATACCACAAGTCGCTAGCCCTGGAAAATATCCCAATTCAAAACACAAAGTATGTTCTGTGCTAAATAAGTATTGCTTTGGCGCCATTGTAAAGTTGAAAAATCACAAGGTGGACCATCTTAAGTCAAGGACTCTGTACACCCTGGAGGAAGCTTGATGCTGTCATAATATCAATACTGACTGCTGGAAGACTTTTATTTACTTTGATGTTTTGGCTGCATTTTTGACCCTTGAGATTTTAGCTCACCCTATGGGTATAGGGGGTACCACCTGAAGCCCATTTGATGGATGGAGAAACCCAGGCTCAGAGTTTTGCAGAGGACCTGTGACCACAGCTCCATTCCTGGCTTTCACCGTTCCTTTCTGCCTTTTGGCCTGAGTCCATGCTTTTTTACTATCTGTGCTGCCTCCACCTGTCACTTTGCCAGCTTTCATCACTGCAGAGATATGTGAGGTCTTAGGTCTGTCCCTTGCTCCAGCTCTGTCCTCCACTGAACTGAGATAACATTCAATCCCTTTGGTTGACATACCTCTTCCCTATTATCCATTTTATTTCTGCTCCCTGGAGCACTTTAGTTATTAAGAGTGGGTGATTTGTAAATGGATCCCCCATCCAGTCCCTGAGCCAGTCCTTCCCAGGCCAGCAGACTCAGACTTGAGATATAGGTGGGCATTTCTTGCCCTAAACTCAGTCTTTAGAGGATCTACAACTTACGGGCCTACAGCCTTCCCCCAGCTCTTAGCGGGGCTTAGTCTAGAAACACCATCTGCTCCAGCCTCCTGATTTTTCCTCTAGAGGCCTCACGGAAACAGGGACTACTATAACTTGAATTGTACTCTGCTTAGAACTGGGCATTAGTTTCCTGGTCCCCAAATATGTACCAGGAGCCTTGCTAGATGACCTATATGTGGATTGTTTTATTATATATTATTATTTCCATGCTACAGATAAGGAAACAGTTTAGAAAAACCAAATTACTTATCAGAGGCACAGAATGTTGTAGCTACTTGTCCAAAAGAAGCTTTTCCTGTCTATATAGAGTTAATCCCCAAATGTCCTCAAAGCGGAGAACACTATCTACAAACACATTAGACCTGCCCCATTGGATCCCGACCTGGCCTAGGTAAAATTAATGCCACATACCTCATGGGGCACTGTAAGGCAGACACTGTCCACTTACCATGAAGGTCAGCGAAACTCTAAGGCTCCTTCTCTTGCTTTGAATACCTGCCTGGGTCCTAACACCTGTCTTTTCTGCAGACATCCTGCTGGAGTTTCAAGCATGCTTTAAGACTGTTGCCCAGTCTGGAGGCCAATGCTTTCCACCTTATGTTCATTATTGCCTCATGCTTGGCTTCAGTCAAATGGAACTAATTGCTGTTCTTTATGCATCTGCTATGGTTTTTTTTTATTTTTTATTTTTTATCTCCTTGATGTTTGTTCTGCTAGAAATGCCTCCATCGGCCACCTACCCACTTCCCCAATCCCTCCCAAATCTCTGACCATCCAAATCACTTCATCTTTTCAATCTGGTATATCTACCTTCTCTAAGAAGCTTCTCCTTATGCAAACTTCCACTCTAGCTAGAAGCCAGCCCACTCTTTTGACTTCTTAGAGCCCTTTATTTGTATTTCTCCTGGGGCATTTCTCCAGAATTCAGATGTAAATGAGCAAATCAACTCTGTCAGCTCCTTAACAAAAGACCTTTGAATTTTCTCTGTTACTGTCCCTCTGAACCTGATCTATAGGGTTAGCTCTCCCTTTGCCCCTCATAGAAAAGTTAGTCCAAACCATGATTTTCTGATCACTCTTTCTTAAGAAAAAGTTCCAAGTTCATAGTAGGTTACAAAATACTGTATCAATCCAGAAATTAAAACACCCAGGCTAATATTCACCAATACTTGAATTATCACTCACAGGTAGCATTTCTTTACCATGCTAGGCTGAGGCTGCCTGCAGGCAAACTGCTGTCTTTAAAATACTTGCTTTTTCTCACTCACTTTTATCCTCCTTCACTTACTAACTGCTGTTTCTGATCAACTTCCTTCACTAGGGTTGAAGAAAGGAAGAGAGATAAGAAGGGAAGGTGTTACTACTTAGATATGAGGTGTCCCTCAAAAGCAACAGTGCAAGAATTTTCCAGGTGAAATGATTAGATTAGGAGAGATATAAACTAAACAGTGGATTAAGCCTCTGATATGGATTAACTGGGTGGTAACTGTAGGCAGGAAGGGTATAGATGGGGCAGCAGGTCACTGTCCCACTGTCTCTGGGGTTTATATTTTGTCCCTGGTGAGAGAAGTTCTCTCTGCTTCCTGGTGGCCATGTTCTGAGTTGTTTCTTTCCCTCTGCCCCTCTGCCATGATGCTCTGCCCCACCTTGGGTCCAGAGCTATGGAGTTGGCTGACCATGGACTGAACTTCTGAAACCATGAGCCAAAATAAACTTTCTTTTCGACAGTGTTCTTGTCAGGTCTTTTGGTCACAGTGACACAAAGCTGACTCAAACAGCAGGAACAATATTTTTTGACACATAAAAGAGTTGATTTTTAAAGTTGATCGTTTCTCTCCAAAATCACTTCTGTAGGTTCTCCAGAGACTTTCCATTCTTCTCATTTATTGACTCAATAAAAGCAGCTGGAATCCTGCTGGTTGCTTCTTTCTCACAACCTGGGTTCCCAGGCATCCACCTCAGCTTTTCTCTGCTGAGATAAATCTTTTATGTCCCCTTTGTGGCTGAGAAATGTTTAGTTTATAGAACCTATTCTTGATTTTCCTTTGGAAATTCCCATACAGACCGGGTACATTAATTTGGAATTTTATATCTACTACAGCTAGATGACTTGGTAGACATTTCCAGTTTAACGTCTTGTGACACAGCTACAGAATGGTTGTGAAGAAAGATGGCTTCTTTAGAAGACTGTGTACTTCCTGAGGACAGGGATGATGTCTGATTCATCTTACATCCTTTACAACATCTAAAATTGAACATCTTCCTCCCTAATTCACAATAAGGGGGGAGGGAGAATAGAGCTACTTTGGATTAGACAGAGGGGAGTGAAGAGTGGGGAGGGGGCTCTGGAGGCAGGAATGACAGTAGAGTGAATTGGATATTATGACCCTATGTGATTACACGCCCTGTGTAACTCCATATCATGCACAACCAGAAGAATGAGAAGTTATACTCCATTTATGTATGCTGTGTCAAAATGCATTCTACTGTCATGTATAACTAATTAGAACAAATAAAAAATTTCAGAAAAAGTTGAGCATCTTCCTTAATAGACAATCTATAACTAGAGCTCCTTAGAAAGGACATACTTGGTCTTCTATTTTCTTATAGGTACTAGCATTCAAAACCAACCTAAAAGGTATTTTCCACACGTCCTCTTTTTTAATCCCAATTTAAAATTATTGAGATGTGGCAACTACTCTGTGCTTATCACATTCATGTCCTTTCCCTCTTACAGGCAGCCTGGTTACATTTACTAGTCTCTCTTGCAGTTATGTGGGACTATAAAACTGAGCTCCAGCTGATGGAATGAGGGCAGAAATGACATACACTGCTTTCAAGTCAGTCCCCAGAAGACCTCCTGGACAGTCCTCCATGGGCTAAAAGCAGAGCAGGAAGGGCCCTAGAAATATCAAAGCCACATCCTGTAAGTAGCATGGGTCCCTGAGTGAGGCCTTACTTAGTACAGAGCCTCATGCTGTCCTCATCCCAATACCACTAGACTGTGTTGTGAGTAATAACCACACCTTTAAAGTGAGAAGCCACTGAGATGTGGAAATTGTTATTACAGCTATGACTGACAACACAGAGGGCCACATTCTAATAATACACTTCTAAAAGCAAGCTAAGGAAATTCTACGAGAAACTTTTTTCTTAATTCCCTTGAGAAAATGCCAAAAATGTATTTCCTAAGGTCTCACATAACATGATCTGTTCTTTCCTGTGACAGTTCACATACCCTCACCCAAAATAGGAGTCTCATTACTCCTTTTAGTTTAAGTGATTTCATTTTTAGGTAAAAGAAATGTAGAGAAATTCTTTCCTTTTCCCATCATTTCCTCAGGCCTGGAGGCCTAAAATTTATTTTTAATTAAAAAATTGTTGGGTATGAAGGTACAGAGTGGGCATAATTATGGGATGCTAAGTTAGGGACTGAGCTGCTTTTCTGAAGGACTGCAGTTTTAGGAGTATTAGGGCTGTATTTTTGGAGTAGGAGAAAGACAAGTTCATTCAACCATGCAAATTAAATTATAAGACTGGGAATCATTATTTCTGTGAAAATGTGTTCTCTGTACTGCATTCACTCTGACATTCTTTCCAGATTTTTACCATAACAGTTCCATTTGGCCTTTAAATAACACAGGGTTGGTAAATGTCTTTGGTGAAAGAGATGCTGGTTGAAACTCCCAGGTTGAATTTGAACATATTTGTTTCAGTGTTTCAGAGTTATAAATATCTCAGAAGAAATACCAAGAAATCAAAGAATAGAGAAACTATTATCGATGAGTGCAAAATGCTAGGTCTGTACAGCTTAAAAGAGTTTTTGAATCTGCTTTGAATATCAGTATGGGAATCCTATTTTCAATAAGATGTAAGGAAAGCAATTTCATGTTTTCCACTACTGTTTAAATACTCCATAACACTGAATTATAATAATTCTTTATATTTTAACTAAATCATGTCACTAAAGACATATATCCTATTTTTCCATGAGGAAGAAGTGTTATCATTGTCTTATGAGTTTTGACAATCTTTAATTTGTTACACTATATCAAGGGAAGAGATAAGCTTGTACTCCTAGATTAAGGAATTCAGTTTAAGGAGTCCAGTTATTGCATTGATTTCTAATGTCCTTTGGAATCTTGAGGTAACCATAAAATACCTGTAGATTTGATACAGAAATTGCTGAATAAGTTTATGATGGTGGTTTATCATATGGGATTGAAAACATTACAATCATATTATTTAATATTATTGAGAACTTACTATATGATCATCTCTAGGTACATTCAAAGGTAATTCCAATTGGTATTGTTCTCATTTTTATGAGCAGCTGGATGGCTTATCTGTTTGGGTAGTTCCTTGGATACTTATTTCTTTATAATTTTCTGTTCCTCAAGTATAGTATGGGAACCCCATGGTTCTCGACCAATTCTGTGTTCCAGGCCCGTTTTTCCAGAACTTTGTTTTACATAGGGAGTTGGATACTGCTACCATCTTTAACTGCTAACATTATACAAGTTAAGAATTCAAGGATTCACACAAGATACTACAGGACACAAAACCTGATTACTGCCTTAAAATGGCCTATAAGTTGGTCCAGGAGAATAATGAAACTTTCTCTTCCCAACACCTGCCAATAATACATGTTTTTATATAGAAAATGAGAGCTGATCAACTTATATCATAAACTAGTAAAACTTCAAATAAACCAATAGCCCCAATAGCTCCAGTCTGGGAAGTTTTTTTTTTTTTTTTTTTTAAAGATTGAGTTGTAACTTATATACTGAGAGAGGAAGGGATGTGAATAGATACTTAAAAAAAAATTTCTGTAAGAGACAGCAGGAGAGAATGATCAACATGTTGTCCAAGAAGTGTGCAGATGCTAAGAATTACAAAAGGGGAGGAAGGAGGCAGTGGGAGTCAAAGGTGTATAGGCAGAGATAAGAGGCCTGTGATCATGAACCTGGATCTTGATCATGAGAGACATATGAAGCCTGAGGTCATGCATCTTCATCAGAGCATAATGAGCCAATGGAATATCACAACAGAAGGAAAAAAGGTCCAGAACACTGAGGACTGGATGGCCAATCTGGATAGGATGAAAGGAAGTTCAAATCCAGTTTCCAGGGCTTAAAAGAGGAAGTTGTAAAGTGAGATAGATAAGTGAAAAATGATAGGATACAGACACTTGGAACAAGAGGTGATAGAGTCACGTGGGAGCCAGAGGCTATGTAAAATCAAGATCAGCAATGGGAGTGAGGAAGAGTCCTCTGGGTTATGGGCAATAACAGTTTCAGAATTAAAAATTAATTACATACTTTAAAGACATTGAAATTCTCTTTATTGAAGATGTATTTATACTCATACCATTTAGAAATACGAATTCTATAATATTCCAATGACCAAATGAGACCTCTCAGTGTCCTTTCAAACACTAATGCTGAGATCCTAGGGAATGAGAACCCTAGGAACATACTGATTTTAATGACCTTATTTACCTAGTGTCCTTGATACAATAAATAATAGGTAACAACCATGAGCTCTTTGTCCTGCATCTCCTTTATTATCTGGAGATTATTTCTCTGTTGCACTGCAAGCAAGGTGCATAATTGAAAGTATAAATTAAAAACCAAAAGTGAGAAAAATCTCAGAGAGGAATTCTCTGCATCAGCATTTTCTGCACATAGTAGGTGTTTAGCCCCTTTCCCACCAACTCAGCATGGCCTATTTCCAGTACTTGCCTCATCCCACATGATCTCAGGCAGAAGATTGCTACCCTACACAAACAGGGGAAGTTTTCTCTGCTTAGGCAAATAAACTCAGATTGTAGTTTAGTTAATGTAGGGTTAACTTGGATCTCTATATATGGCCGTTAGTGGCCAGGGCCAGAGCAGGGGGCCTTGGCTCTGATAGCTTAGATGATACCACTGAAAGTGTAGTGCAATTTAGCTAAGAATTATCGATGCCAGTTTATAAAGGTGGAAAACGAAACTATTAGTTATTGTTCATCTCAAGCCTTTGGCCCTGCCTTCTCCTGGGTTCAAGCATGATGAACCCTGGGCTGGGACCCTGTCTTAACGGGCAGTGGAAGCCCATGCTCCACTTCTCCTGGAACGCCCTGCTCATTAGTCACAGTTACCCACTAAATGCTTTGTTAGAAACCTAAAGGAATGTGCCGCAGTACATGTAGAGACCCGGAAGCCCCTCTCCCGTATAACATGGATGAATGGTCTCTGTGAGATGCCAAGCCACACATCAGTAGGTCGAGTGCATCAGCAGACGGGATCAACAAAAGCAGAACAAAAATTTTAAAATCAGCACTTTCTTGAGCCAACCCTTTTCATTCCAATGGATAAGGATTTAAATATTTTCATTAGCCTTGCTGATCCCAGTTATTTAAAATGACAAACACATTATATTATTTTTTTAAAGCAAGTTATATAATTCAGGGTGCAGCCCATGCCTAATAATTTTCTGGAAATGATTTTTGACCCTTGTATACCCCTCCTCGCAACCATGAGGGGTCAAGTTGAGGTTAATGTTCTGGCAAACCGCTTAGGATCTAGAGTAACAACTATTTTGGGAGGGATTATTGCCATTGTAAACGACTGGCAAGGGCTGGAAATGGTAATTCTTAATTAAGAAAATAAAAAGACTCAGCGTCTGCCCTCTTATCATGTAGTTCACAACAGACTCCATCTCAATCCAAACACAGAACAAAATTCAGCAAAGAGATAGATTTATTTTTGTAATGATCTGTTTTAGGTATTTAGTCTAAAATAATATGCTCAATCTTCAGAAATAACTTTGGGTATCAAGTGTTGAAAGAATATTTGCTTTATTTTTATGAATTTTTTGTTTTTATTTTAATTGTGTCTTATTACGGACTTTTCCCCCCTAACTTCTTGTTTTCCAAAGAGAATTTTAGGGCAAAATATCTCAAAATTAGAGCATGTTTGATAAAAGTAATAAAAGTTTTCAATAGTATGTATTGTGTTCAATGATTAGTGTTTTGTTTGGTAATAACAAATAATTTATTAGTTAACTGACAAAATAATTGGTGGGTTAATAATTTTGATGAAAAATTATGTGTGGAGTATCAGATAGGAACAATATTAACAGTAGAAAAAAGTTGAATACAGTCCCATCATTTGTATGGACTTATTGGGGTGCTATGGCAAGTAGAAATGGAATGTGTTTTAAGAAGATTGGGCAACTTTGATACCAAGGATCTGGTTACCCAGCTGTATGTAGTCCATAAGAAGATTTGTCAGGAAAATGTCCCAAGGTAGCAGAAAAAAAAATCATAAAATTCTAGGGCTAGAAAGGACTTCAGGCTTTTCCTTATAAGCCTTTAAAAAAATATGTCCTAGTCTCTCAATAAGGAAAAGCAAATAATGTTTGCAGTGTTTCAGAAGATATTACTTGTTCCTCTATAGTACACTCCCTAAAAATTTTCTCAAAGTAGGGCATAGCCTTTCCCCAAGCTCTACCCTACCATTCTCAACCGACTAGGATGTGACTGAGTTTATTATAGAAGTTCAAAGGGATGTACCTCCTCAGAAGTTATATAGTAATATTTCAGGGTTATATTAGTTTAATATATTTCAAGCTGATTCTTGGACAGTCTAAATTTCTATAGAAGCTGGCAAGAAAACTTGGCACAGAGAATATGATTTGTGAAATTCTTAGATCTTTTATTTTTTTAATGTCAAGAAGGTCAAAGTAGAACTTCTGTTCTGCATTTTCCTCTCAAGAAAACCTGAAAACTCTCCCACTATGAGCACTTAGAAATAACAGATAAAAAGATGCTATTTATTTTCAAATGTATTCCAAGCTTGCAAAAAGAGAGCAAGAACAAGAAAGAGAGAGAGAGAGACACACACACACACACAAACAGACTGAGACCCCTCCAGGTCTGAGATAGACAGATCTAAAAAGCAGTATAGGTAAGGAAATAAACAGACTAACCTAGAAGCTTAGAATCAAATGCCTAAGTAGAAGCAGGAGATAGGTGTGTACCAGAAAATGGTACTATTCATTACCAAGTGAAGAGAAAAGAGAATATCTACTCAGAATTTATCACCAGGATATGTGTATGGTCCAGGAAACCCAAATCAAGAAAATAACTTAAGAACTGTCCTAGGGCACAAATCAAAACAAGTACAGAATATGTCTTTATGTCTTTAGGGATGGCTCTATCTACCCTGGCTACGTATTTTTACCATGTATTTTCCATTGAAGATGAATTCATAATCCTAAATTATTAACTGCATAAAGAAACCATCTAAGAGGACTGGCAAAAAAAAAAAAAAAAAGAATGTCTGAATGCACTAAGAATTGGAAAAGATATGGAGAAACAGATGCTATACTGATTGTGCATTTGAATCACCGAGGGGAAGCTTTAAAACAAGTATCAGGAGCCCGGCACGGTGGTTCATGCTTGTAATCCCAGCACTTTGAGAGGCTGAGACAGAAGAATTGCGAGTTCAAAGCCAGCCTCAGCAAGGGCAAGGTGCTAAGCAACTCAGTGAGACCCTGTCTCTACATAAAACACAAAATAGGGCTGGGGATGTGGCTCAGTGGTCGAGTACCCCTGAGTTCAATCCCCGGTACCAAAAAAAAAAAAAAAAAAAGAAAGAAAGAAAACAAGTATCAGATCCCATCCCAAAAGATTTCGATTTAATTGGTCTGGGATGGGACTTAGGCATTGATAATTTTTAAAAGCTTCATAAGCGATTCTCATCGGCAGCTGAAAATCGGATTGTTCATCATTGAGTAAGCCAATATTGTTTGTAGGGTGATTTAGCATCATGTAGTAAAGGGAAGACATGCATTCCCTACAACCCAATAATTCAATTTCTAGGCAACTCCCTTCAGGAAATTTTAGCACACATGTAAGAAGTTATGTATGGAGATCCCTTCAGCATGGTTGTAGCAGCAATAGCAAACCTGCAAAAGTAATCCAAATTTCTCTCAGTTGGAAAATGGCTAAATCAACCTTGAGTTATTTAGGCAACATGATACTATCCTGAAGTTGCAATAAATACAACAGATACCTACCTATGTAGTAACATGGATACATTCCCTAAACAAGGCTGAATTTAAAAAATGTTACCAAGGAATATGGAGATGCTTTATATATTTTAAAATCTGAACACAAAACATGAATATAATCACAAATAGATATAACCACATATAGATGTAACCATATCTGTATCTAATACATATCCACATGCCTATGGTGAAAATACCAAAAATATACAAGGGAGTGATATACAGCAGTGTCAGGATAGTAGCTGTCTTAGAAAAGAGGGGGAAGAGAAAAGAGTAGTGTTTCAGTTGTGTTTATAATGAACTTCATTTTATTTTACAAGTTATCTAAACTGAAGATGGCAAAATAACATATTTAATCTTAGGTTTGTAGATAACTGTTAAATGATTGTGGTGTGTGTATAATATTTTATATTAAAATATTTAAAAGGCCAAAAAGGAATTGATTGGAATGACTATGGGGCCATATCCATATTATTTTTTAGTCACTGCAAGAAGCATAATAATTTTTTTTTTTTGGTACCGGGGATTGAACTCAGGGACATTTAACCACCAAGCCACATCCCCAGCCCTTTTTATATATTTTATTAGAGACAGGGTCTCACTGAGTTGCTTAAGGCTTCACTAAGTTGCTGAGGCTGGGTTTGAACTTGTGATCCTCCTACCTCAGTCTCCTGAGTCGCTGGGATTACAGGCATGTGCCATTGTGCCCGGCTAGCAATAATACTTTTAAAACATACGAAGTAAAAAGCAAAAAAAAAAAAAAAAAAAAAAAAAAAAAAAAAAAAAAAAAAAAAAAAAAAAAAAAAAAAAAAAAAAAAAAAAAAAAAAAAAAAAAAAAAAAAAAAAAAAAAAAAAAAAAAAAAAAAAAAGTCACTGGATGTGGAGGCCAGAGACTAGAATTCTTGTGCTAGTTCTGCAGCTAATTAGTGCTATTGTGTAAACTGTTCTACCAAACTGCCTCCAGTTTCCTCATACATAAAGGAGTTTGATGAAATGATCCAAAATCCATTCTAGTTTCAAATTTTCAGGGACCTAAAGTTGTGAAGATATAGTATTTTTGAATTGAAATGTTCTCTCTCCTTGGATGCCATCTTCAAAATACATACTTTACCCTGTAGCAATACATTTACTTTCAAATTAATCATGGGCCATTTCAAAAGTAATGGCCTAAGGGACAGTCAACAATAAACTTAGAATCAATGATGTAACCAAAGTGGCAAATTAGCTGAAAATGTTCCCATAACCCAGAAAAATATTAAAATGAAGAAAACTGTTACAAAATACCCAGTGACTTCCATCTCCAAATTTATAAATTTTTATTCACCTGTTCACTGATTATATCATGTCTCATCTTGAATTCCAGTTACCACTATTTGTCACTTATTAACACGGTTTTTATAAGAGCAGATGTTATAGTAAATTTTGCTTAACATTTATGTTGTATGGCAGCAAAAATTCTGATCCCTGGTCCCTTCTTGGCAATTTGAAAGACTTTATTCCATTCTCAGTGGATAATGAAAACCTGGCCCAACATAAACAACTAATACACATTTGTTCACTAATGTGATGTTTTCTTCCAAGAATTATGTTTTTAGCCAACAAGGATTAATTATCCCTATAACTCTACAGAAACCCAAGCACAGAAACACATGGTGTGGGGTGAAGTCACTCTTGACATGGAAGTTAATGCAGAGCAGAGAGAACTGAAATCCATTTCCAATACGAGTAACAAAAACTCATTGCTGAAGTTTCAATTTCTCCTTCCACTCTACTCCATCCCAGCCCGCCACCCACTCCTGGCTGCCAATTTTCTGCCAGAAATGCTATCCACAGATTAAAATAATATGGAAAAAGCCTGGTAATCTACAACCTTAGCAGTTAGGAAAGAAACAACAGTGACAATAAACACTGAAGAATACAGGATGTTAGTTGATAGGGACATTCTTGGATCAGTTTTGTTCCTACTCTATTGACATATCTGAATTATACTGCTACCTTACATGCATTACAGGTAGGGTAAGAAAGATGTAATGTGATAAGTGCTATAAAGTATTTATCATCACATCTGGTACATGGTCTCAGTCGGTCCTGTTAGACGTCAACCTTGCTGCCATCCTCGTCGCCATCATTGTCTGATCCACACAACGTGGCCTTTCAGGTTGGTCCAGAACACAGGTTTATAAAAGAGTTACTCAATGCAAACCATTCTCCTTACAAAGGAAGGCTACTCAAGGGTTCAGAGAGGGCCTTATGCCTTTGGAAACTCAGCAATATAATTTCTCTTGGTGGCAATGAGAAGTCACAAGACTCACTGTGACTTAGTGTACACACAACGGGCCACTGACAGAAGGTAAATTCTACTGAGCGCTTTCTCAACTCATGAAGGAGAGGCATGACCAGTAGGAAAACTTCCGTTCTTTGTGCCCGCTAAGCAAGGACTCTACTCCTGAGCCTCAAACGTCCTCTCCTCGCGGATCTCCTTTGGAAAGGTGGAGCACCAACATTGCTGTCGACAGTTAGCCAGCATCCATAAGCGAGGGCTGCTGGGACAATACCATGCACCTTAGAAAGAAGCACAAATCCTTGTGGCTCTAAATCAGAAGCAGATAATCCCTCTAAAAGCAACAACCGTCCTGGATGGTAAAGTTCATACTCTTATTTGGTTTCATTTTTCACAATTCCCAGATCACTGTCTTTCCTCCTCTAAAGGTGGGTTTATGGCCATCCAAAATTATACCATTGCCACTAATGCTTGCAAAAGTGGGGCACAGATTCCTGTTGTTCACCACAGGCCTTTGCCCTTGGACTACATCTAGCTACTCTATAACAAATGGGGGGAAATTTAAAGGACACCTACAGATTGGAAATAATACCTTCTCCTAAGTGAAAATAACAGATGGCCCGGCAGGTAATGATCTTTAAATAAAGGGCTAGACAGTGTCAAGGCTGTTTCTGAGAGCGCTTGGCTTTGGCAAGAGAGGCTGAATAGGAATCGTGTTTCTCAGAGAAGGAGGTTGACAAATTTAAACCCTACAGAAAGACGGAGGGCGGGATGCAACACTTCTATGGAAGTGAGCTTCACCCATCATCTTGCTCCGGAATACGTCCTTCCAGACCAGCTGGTTTGTGGTACAGATGGTTTGGTGGTAAAATGCGGGACAGGGAATGTGGAGGAAGCACGGATGGATCATCTCTATGTTCCCAGTTGCCCAGATAGCAACCAGAAAGCACATCCACGCAGCTGTCTCTTCCCCTAACTGACTGCTGGGAAGGGAAATGTCATCTCTCCAACAGCACTTGCAGGATTTACAGCTACTGCATAAGGATGGAAGGGATGAGGGATGGGTGGAAGAAGATAGGAGCGTGGAGGGAGAAAAGCACACTTTGGCCACTTCTAGAGTCCTCTCTGATCAATGTGCTCTGTTTAACTGCATCCAGATGGATCAGCGTCACAGCTCTAGATTCTTGGAGTCCCGAGGAGGTACCAAAATGTGCATAGTTGTAACTCAAACTAATAGTGTTAACTGCAGAAAGGTAATAGCAGTTGAAATATTTTAATGTTTCTGTGCCTTTTGCCAAAGACTATTTCCCCCGACCCCAACTCTGCAATATGATTTAATGGCATTTTTAAAAGGAGTTCGCAAAAGTAATATTATAAGCTAATTTTACTCTGTAGATTTATAGGTTCTTCAGCCAATTTACCTATACATTCCAGAAAAATCGACAGTGTGATTTGCTTGCTGGGGACAACAGTGTTGTTTTCCCAAGAGAATTTTCCTTGCTTATTTTCCAATTTAAAAGATAGTTTATATTACTAGAGGAAATGAAGCAAAAGATATTCACTTGAAATGTTAATGAAATTAAATAATTCTTGACATACAAACATAAACATGACTATAAATATTACCTACTACCTGCTAAACAGCATTAAGAGCAAAAATTCAGTATCTCATCTTGTAATTAACTTATGGGTTGGCAAATCATTTTACTTATAGTACAACTAATAACTCCAATGAGTTTACCATATGCAAAAAGATGTGTATTAGGGAATTAAAAGTAAGGAAAGAGAAAATCACAGTACTTACTTTGCAGTGATATTTTTAAAGTAATCCTGAAATTCAAATTAGAGTTTTTGTTAAGAGATCTAGCTATAATCCTTTGCACCTCAAGGTTTACTCCATTAATCCATAGGACAAGTCTTGAGAAATCTTCCTTTTGTACTTATTTCTCCAAATATCCAAGTTCTATAAGGAAGTTGTAAAAAAAAAAAAGGACTGTCCTTAAAAAAAAATGAAAGTAAAGAAAAGAAAGCAAACTTGGAATGTAAGCAACAAAGAAAAAAATAGACCCTGTCTAAAAACTAGAATCTAATTCAGAAGTGCAACTATCTGTCTCCATTCAAAGGCGTCCTCCAGCTTTCCTGGTGACATTTCTCATCATTCAGCCCAGGACTGTTTTACAGCAGCATGAAGATGTTTGAAGTAAAATGAACTCATCCTCTGAAGTTCCTTGTAGTAAAGGAAAACAGATGGAGGATTTCCTGCCGAGGACTCCCTACTGAGGCACAAATTCGAGGGGGTGTGGAATTGACTTGTTAAGGCTCTCAGTTTTCTGGGCTCAGCAGTATCCACTCAGCAACGAGCCCACATGAGCTGCCTCATGCTAAAGAGAACTCTCATTTTGTGATAACTCCACCCATAGCAGTGGCTTATAGGAGCAGGTCAACAATATTTTAGTGCCCTGTTTGTTCCCATCCCTGTTTCAATCTCACCTCACCTCTAGGACCAGATAAATAAAGACAATTTGCTGAAATAGTCTTCCCATTCCTGTTCTCCATCTCTTTTCCCAGATTTCTGATCTGATAGAAGCAGTTTCCAGGTATATGCACATTGTGAATGTATTCCCGAAAATCAGTTTAAAATGTTAAATATGTTTTCTTTCTCCTTCTACCCCTTCTTCCTGTGAAAGCACATTCTAAGGACAGCACAATACATTTTTAAATGTGTTATGAAGATGCTGATTGACTTGGTAATTGTTGAATGACGAAAGCTAGAGCCTTGCGCACAGATTGACACTCTAGTGAAAAACAAAACAGACACAGCTAAAAGCCAAAACTATATTTAAAAGTGCCATTTCCTTCCTCATCACAAAGAGTGATTGCCCATCAGAGGAGGTTTCCCCCAGTTATCTAGCAGTCCTGTAAACAAAACATCAACTCTGTATCATGTCAATTATCCTAACATCTCACCCAACTCCACAAACATCTTTCATGTTGCAAACTTGTGTTAAACATGCCGCTAAAAATAAATGCCATGTGATCCTTCCTTCCATGTCAATGTCTTGGTGCAAGAATTTATTTTTATTGGGCAAAGATTTCTATAAGCTCAGCTGAATGACAGAGTAAATGACTAAAAGAGCTAAAGATGTGGCGTGATGAAGAAGGCGTGTAAATTGCAAGTACAGCTATGGCATATCCAAGGGGTGAGGTCAAAGAAAACATTTGTGAGCTTAATTTAAAAAACTCCAAGATTATCTGGAAGTATGCTCTATATCAGGAGTTTACAAATTATGATCCATGGGTTGAATTAGATGCACCGCCTATAATTAGAGATAAGCTTTTATTAGCACACACTCACACCTGTTTATTGCCATATTATCTGTAGCTGCTTTTTATTCTACAATAACAGGCCTGATTAGTTACGACAGACACTATGTGGTCCACAAAGTCCAAAATATTGACTCTCTGTCCCTTTATAGAACAAGCTTACAGACTCCTTTTCTATGTGGCAGAGAATCACTAGACAACCACTGAATCCTTTGACTTTCTTATTCTGAGGTTTGTAGTCAGAAGTGTTACATCATAACTATATTTAAGGATAATGCTCATCACATAAATGTCCCCCTGCTCTGATGCTCTCAGGTAAATGTGGCAGGAGGGCTTCATGGGGCCTGGGGTGAGGAACCCCAAGCTTCCAGGGGACAAGATGGATCATATCATGGAGGAATATTATAGGAGGACACAGTCAGAGGAAGCATCCGGACACTGTCAAGGAGGGAGGCCAGAGAAGCAGGGCTGAGCTTGAGCACTGAGAAACACAATAAAGCCAACGGTGCAGAAGAGAACAATGACGTCTGGGTATGAGCCAGGATATGAGGAAGAAATGGCCTGGAACAAATGTTAGAATGAACACTTTGAGCAAAACTAAGGGTATGGGGTACCTTCTTTCCATGCAATGGGACTAAGTTTTCAAACTGAAGGCCGTGCATCAGGGCACCTCCTTAGTCCCAAGGAAGCGGCATGATCACTCACCCTACCTGGTGGTGAAAGTCAGGCTGAAAAGAAACTTGAGGTCGGGCAGCTTTGCCAGTCTTAGCACTTTTCCTTCCTAGACAGCTTAGATAGGCAGGGAGCTGCCCCGGTGCTACCAGGGGCACCAGGAGCAGACTGACTGGTTCCAGCTCTCGGTGAGCAAGTGATCTGGCTGCGAGAACACACACTGTGTGGACAGGAAGAACACAACCTCTGAACAACCCGTAAACAAGTGTGAGATCATCTGTACTACTGGACAGCTCTTGGCTTGGCCTTTTCACCCCAAGGCCAGCCTGCAGTTTTTCCAGAAGAGCTGACTTGTGTGATTTGATGACTGCCTGTTGCCTTGAATTCTCTGCTTTAATTTTCCTAAACCCCACAGCCATCCCCCCAAATGCTCAGTTTTTAAAAAAATCTTATTTGTTCTTTTTGGTTACACATGACTATAGAGTGTATTTGGACTTATACATGCATAAAATATATCTTCCCATTCTAGTGGTTGTACATGATGTGGAGTTACACTGGTCGTGTCTTCATATATGAACATAGGAAAGTTATGTCGGATTCATTCTACTGTCTTTTAATGCTTGGTTTTTAAGTTTAATTTCTTTAACCTTGAAAGATAATGAGCCAACTTCCCAGGCCTCGGGAATATAGTTTTGTTTTTTGCACACACATATATATATATTCACCAACCTGCCAGTGTATCAACTCATCAGGAAATATTTCTTAAGCCAGGCACTGTGCTGAGCCTGGGGTAAAGGATTGATTCAGACAGGAGTGACCTCTGGTCTAGTGGATGGCAAGGAGAAACACAAACATACAAACAGGATAATTTCAGATGTGATAAGGGCTTGGGGAAAAATAAGCAATGGGTACAATATAGAGGACCCAGGCTGCGATGGGGATTCCGTCTTAGGTGAGATGATCAGAGAGGCCCATCCAGAGAAGGTGACATTTTTACTGAATATTGGGAACTGAGAAGGAAGGAGCTGTACAATGAGCTAGGAGGGCTTAAGTTCAAAGACAGAGATAAACAGGAACTTGGCATGTCCCAAAAAACAGAGAGGACACCAGTGTGGCTTAGTGGGCAAGTGAGGGAGGGTGAGCGATAGGCAGAGACCAGATGGTGTGTGGTCTTGTCAGGAATGATGAGGAGGTTTGGATTTTTTCCAGGGGCAAGACAAAACCATGGAAAGGATCTAGGCAGGGGAATGTGTGTAATCTGATGTACATTTTCAAAAGGGCTTCTCCGGCTATGTTGTTGAGGATGGAGTGAAGGAGGTGAGAGGGAATGAGATCAGGGGTGGGTGTTGGCAAGGACTAAAACTATTCCATGGGAAAGAACTATTCCATGGTTTGGAGATGTATTTTACAGATAGGGAGACTCTGCTCCCTTTGATGGTCATCTGCAATGGCCCTGTTTAGTTGTTTGCTAGCTAATTTTAAATTCTCATCCACATGAGGAAAATCCAGAGATCAAGGAGCTCGTCTTCTTTGGTTACCACCATACCCAGAGTACCTAGCACTCACCTGATTCTGTAGTTTTATGTTAGGGATGGTGAACACATCATAGGGCAGGTCATCAGGTGAGAAGAGAATGTATTGCCCTGCAAAAAGTTATCTTTGTTTCTCGAATTTGAACACTTGTGTAGACCCAGTTCATTGGCTCACCCAGCATCTTTTCCAGGTCCTGCCCTCATAGTAGACACTGAATACTAAAAAGGCCATTCTTCAGACTCTTTTTGTGGGGCTCCACCAGTTTTACAGATTCTCATATACTTAAATTTGGTGCTGGCATACACAGGAATGTGTGACAGTACAGAATGCACCCATTTTACAGAGACAGATCAGCACCCTGCATAGCTCTGAAGCCAGGAGTTGGGGCCAGCTTCATGCACTGGGCGAACGGTTACACAGACCCCAAGCTTAGAAGGGTCCCATACTTGATTTATAGCTCTGCTGTCATTATCCTGACTCCTAATAATTTTGAAAGGGTCTGCATTTTCATTTGCACTGGGCTGAACAAATTTTGTAGCTGGTCTGGCTAAGGCTTCTGTTATCTGCTTCCTCCATCCAAAAGGAAGCCAGGCTGTATGTTCTTCATACCCAGAAGCTAGGGCAGTGGCTTCTGGTTCCCTGAATATTGTCTCAGGCAGTGAGATAGGGAAGTCAATGGCTGGGACACAGACTTCTTCCTCTTCATGAGGGATGCTAATTCCTCTGCACGCCAGTTGTGCTCAGATGTATTGTTCTAGTAGTCAGTTATGGGATCCTAGACTAGATTCGGCTCTCCTAGTCTTTTCAATGGATTTTGTAAGCAGGATCACCTTTCTATTGAAAGGATGTAGTTATCTTCAATATTCATCCTAAACGAAGGTCATTCTCACGGGCTAAGTTAGCTTCCCTAAAGAGCTTTTATACTTCTTTGGCATCAGACTTTGTGCTGTTGAGGTGATAGAATTCATGGGCACTTTTGAGATTCCATGTCCTGTTCCTGATCCTCATTAGGTGAACAGTCTGAACCATTGCTTACTAGGGATGAACTTGGACATGACACTCACACCTTTAAATTATAAAGATGCATTTTTTTTTGCCTTACAGATATGCTTTTGAGTTCCCACTGGTGGATCTAGATGCATTAGTCTGGTCTACAGTCTTACTGGGATGTCCATGTGACAGGTGCACTGTGAGCAAGCCATGCATACAGGAGTATTGGTTATCAATGACTGCAATAGTAAGTAACCACAAACTGAGTGACCTCAAACACTAGGAATTACTCTCAGTTCTGGAAGCCAAATGTCCAAAGTCAAGGCATGGCTGGCAGAGTTGGTTACCTCTGGAGACTTGAGGGAAAATCCATCCTATGTCTCTCTCCAGAAAGCCTTGCCTTTCCTTACACCGATCTCTGTCTCCTTCATCTTCGCATGGTTTTCTCCTGTGGTTCTGCACATCGTCTCCTCTTCTCATAAGGACCAGCTATTAGATTTAGGCCCAATCCTAATGACTATTTCCTCATCTTAATTTAATTACATCTAAATTACATTTAATTAATTTAATTACAAAGATTCAATTTCCAAATAAAGGTCAGTCTCAAACTTTGGATGGACAATAAACTTTGGGGTGACACTGTTGAACTTATTACTGTACCTGGTCAGTTGAACCAACCAGCTGTAAGACTTAGAGATGACCCCACTGTCATGAAAGAAAGTGAAACTAGTTGCAGATTGGTTTACCTTTGAGAACACCCTACCACTCATGATACCTCTATCTATGACATTTTATATTCTTCCAATACCTTTGTTCTCAGAAAGTCTTAAAGTTATAGGAAAATGTCCATAATTAACTCAAGCTAAACATCTAAGAATAAAAACTTTTTCATCTAAAACAATTCCATGAATACACCCCCCTCTGATTTTGTTCTGCTACAGGAACTTCAGTAGTGCCATTAGCAAAGGACAGTATTTGTGTAGAGTAGAAAAAAGTCAGGCAAAAGCATTGAAATTAATGTGACTCCACTCATCCACAGTGGATGGGGGATATTTTAGGTTTCACAAATCAAAAAATAATTTAAGCTATTTTAGATACTTTTTTCTAGTTCAATGAGATATAATTCCTTAGAGCTGAAGAAGCAAGTTTCCCCCACCAAATGAATACCTAAAATGACACTATAAAATATAGCCTTAGGATGGAGATATCTTTTTTATGAGCACAGAAGATTACATTATTCAACTAGACAAAAAGTCATTCTGTCAGAATTCTTTTATCATTTTTCACTGTACACATTTTGCCAGGAGAGAATTACATTTATTGGGTAGCATTGAAACTATTTATTCCTTTTTTATTCCAATAATTAAACTATAATGCAGTTTGGGTTGGGTTAACCATAGCCAATCTGTGGGAGATTAATACAGGATGTTCTTCTTTTGCTCATATTTGGCTTCTGCATGGTAATGAGACAGTAATAAAGTTTATGATCTCATAACATGTAAGAATTGTATTTTGTACCAAATAGCTAGCATCAAAAATAACTACTGGTATAAACAAACCACACAACACAATCGTTCTTGGCATTCATTAATGTGTCACTGAAAATAATAATACAATGCCTATTGTAGCTGAAATCTGAACATTTAACTTAAAAGAATGCATTAAAATATTACTAAAAATATGTCATGTCTAAAAAAATAATTTGGAAAATAGATTTTGGTGGAGAGCTATTAAATCACCTCATTTTTAATATGTACTGTGAGGAAACCAAAACCTGCATTGCTCTAACCTAAGCATCTGTCTTCACATAACTTAAAACTCAAAATTTACAATGCAGAAACATTACTGGCATAATGAGAATTTAAAGCCTATGTTTCATTTTGCTATTTGCCAACATTTCACATTTATAAATGAATTATTTCTCATAACACTTCTCAATAAAGGTTAATAATCCATTTGCTTTAGGTGGAGAAATTAGGACAACAGTATTTGAGTTTTTTTTTCCTATGGAACTTATTCCACAGAAATCATCAGAATCATGGGATTATAGGAAAATGTATTGATCAGGACTTCGCAAAAATAGCCATATCATTGTAAAATTTCATTAAAGGAATGCCAACTATCTTGAATTTGTATGTTTTTATTATTTAATCATAGCAATCATTGATAGTAAAAAAAAATTTTGTAAATGGATTGTCATAGCTTTACTATTTTTGACTCCCCAAAGTCACTGAATAAAATCACAAAATGGACTACGTAGTCATTCTAATGAATATGGGAAATCTCTGAGCATCTGCACTGAAACTTCGCTTTCCTCATTGATATAAATATACACTTTGTCTGTCTTCATATGTTATATATTTACTAACACTGGAAGGTGAATTAAGAACCACAATCCTCTTATACAAACTCAAGTAAGACCATCCCATAGTCCAGTTCTTATCCAGAGTTGCAGCAGAGCCATTTGGCATTGGATGAGTATGCAAAAAATTATGAATGACACTTTCCCTCCCACCAAAAACAAAACAAAGAACCCCCTCCCCACCCCACAAATTGTATCTTGTCAGAAACTTTTAAATGGAAGTTTCATTTCAGATTTCAACACTTCCAAATTGGTCTCAAACCAAACCTTGTTACTGTCCTGAATTACTTTGATGGCCATTCAGTTCTTTCTATATCTTTTATATCCTCAAACATTTACTTTATATTCCTGGATCTTCTAAAATTTATTCCTTGAGTATTTTTCCTTTTATCAGTTCCTTTCACATTTTAGCATCTTTTCATCTTTTTCAATATCCTTCATTTTCTCCTGAGGAGCCATCTGGATTTCTGTTGGTTTCAAATCCCTGTGAACTTACTTTCTACCTCATCCTCCAGATTCCATCTATTTGCCTTTCCCTTGGTTTTCTCTAGCACAGTTAATCCACAAAGGGAATTACTGACAGATGGTGGCAGCCATACAAAGATCATAGACTCAGTACTATAATCAGAAAATGCAAATATGTTAATAAAAATGAGACCACAATCCAACTGAAAAGTTAATAAATTTAACTAACTATATAGGACAATAGATACCACAATTGAAAATAACAACTAGGAAGACAGACAAATGGGTATTTTTCCATCTGTGATATTAAATAAAGAATTCATTGTGGTTTTTTTTTTTGTTGTTGTTGTTGTTATTCCTGGTGTAGATCTCATCCTTTAGATAATCAGATAAGAGTGACAAAGTGAAATTCAAGCTATAGCCAGTTTTGAGAGCACTTTGCTTTCTCTCAAGTCTCCCCATCATCCATCATTAGATGTTATCTAGGTTCCCATCTATTTTCCAGCCCAGGGGTCATATTTAGATCTTGGGAAGTCTGAATCAACTTACCAAATAAAATTTGGTAACATGGAAATAACTTACCTGGAACGTTCAGATATATTACATCTATCGCTTTCTCCTGGACCATTAATATTATCTGTCCATTAAAAAGCAACCGAGTTAATACAACATGATTTCAGTTTCTCACTTTCCCAGTGTTTAGTTGGTTAAAGATTTCTTCTTGAGGTAGAGTATGTCTATAATTCCAGTGACTCAGGAGGCTGAGGCAGGGGGATTGCAAATTTGAGTTCAGTTTGGGCAATTTAGTGAGAACCTGTCTTAAAATAAAAAATAAAAAAGGCTGGGGATGTCACTCAGTGGAAAAGCACCCCTGTTTTCAATCCTCAATACTGTAAAACCAAAACCAAAAACAAACAAAAAACAAAACTTTTTTTCTTTATAATTTTTCAAGTATTTTATAATGGATTTAAGCTAGACTTTCTGGGCAGTAAAATTCTAAGAAGTATTTTAGTAACATCCTTTAAAACTAAAACTATCATGCTTTGTTTTCCCTCTGCTTTTACACAAACCAACCTACAATATCTTTTTAATCTTAAAAACCCCCATCATTGAATTCTAGTTAATAATATGAGCATCAGGCATCCTTATCTATTTTTTGCCACTGAAATATTTTTGGCTGTGAGATAATCCCAGCATTTCTATCCCTGATGCAATTGTGGTTAATATTTTTTTGTGATTTCCTTCTGTTACAAACAGTCCCTATGGTTACACAGTTGCTCACAACTATTAGATGAAATAGCCTGCCTTAGGATGAGAGGTCAAACCTGACATTTGCAGGCTTCTAGAATCTTCCTGGTTGCTTCTCTTTTTTCTGCCCTGACATGTGACACCTGCTGGGTGCCTATGGACCCTGTTCCAGATGAACTCCCATCCCAACACTTACTATATAACAGAATAATGTGATCCCTGCATTAATAAGTCCTTTATGTTTTTTTCCTTCATTTTACAACTCCACAACTAATCAAAGTGACTTGTGGATGCTAATCCAGAAGTCCTTTGCTAGTACTATGCTTCCTCTTTGTACCTAAGCAACATTCTTCATCCCTTGGTGAGTTCAATGGCCTTTTATTTGGCACTGGGGATTGAACCCACGGGTGCTTAACCACTGAGCCCCAGCCCCAGCCCTTTTTATCTTTTTATTTTGAAACAGGGTCTCGCTGAGCTGTCTAGGGCCTCACTTAGTTGCCAAGGCTGACTTTGAATTTGTGATTCTGCTCAGTCTCCTGAATTGCTGGGATTATAGGCATGCACCACCACAGCTGGCCTTCAAAGGCTTTTTAAAAGGAAAACAATTCTAATATGTTGATAACGATTGTTAGGAGATTTGATGTGGCAAGATAGCCCCTACCAAGACGTACTATACAAGGATTGATGATAAAAGAGCTGGTGGGAATTTTGTGAAAGCATTTGGCCCTGTCCTCCACATTTAGGCAGAAAACAAACAAACAAACAAACTGATAAGAGCAGGTTGAGACATATCCTGTTGTTCAACTGGCACAACATACTTAAAGCAGAAAAGTGGAACAAACTAGGATAAGCAATGGTGCTCCTATTTCCTGGCTATAGGTAATTGAGATTGCCCATTCCCATCAACGAAGCATAAACACACATTCTGCCATATAAAAGTAGTCAGCTTATAAGCAGTTAGGGCTTGAACAGGAGATCCACATAACCAGGGACCAAGTAACTGAGAGCTGACTTTCAGTTCCAAGTTGTTTTATGGTCCAAAACTCTTATTGGAGTGCCATCCATTAAATCTGAGTTCTAAGGAAGAGGAGGAGAAAGTGTGGAAGACCTTCTCCTACCCGCTTTAAAAAGATGTTTTCCTGAAGTCCTGCACAGCTGATCACTTATATTTCATTGGTTAGTATATGTTCAATGTCACACCTCATTGCAAGGGAGCCTGGAAAATACAAACATTTCCCCATATGCCATTGTGCCCAGATAAGAATCTGGTTTCTGTTACCAAGGAGGAAAAATGTAATGGTTAGACAACTAAATGGCTCTGCCGCCATCCTGTACCGGAAGTTACAGTACAGAGCTGCCCACCACCTGAGGGGTGATGAGGTGTTAAAACTACTGCACAGAGTTCCTTCCCATCACAGTATTCTCTGTGCCTAGAATTAGTCTCCAATTCTTGAATGACTCCTACTCTTCCTTCAGAACTCAGCCTTTCACCTTTCCTGGGAGTGCCTGGAGAGGGGTCCTTCTTCCATACTGCAGAGACAGGTGGGAATGTCCCCGTGCACTGTGCCTGGTGGATCAAAGGCCTCAGTGACTTCCATCCTAGACCCTTTCATTTGTTATTCACCATAACATTCTAGAAAAGTGCGTGGGAGAGAGTAGGTATTCAATAAAGATCTGTTGAGACACGAATCAAGCCACTCTTCACGGAGGCAAAGCAACCCTGCAGAGGACCTGCTTTGTTCAAAGGGAGATGGACAGAACTGCAGCCCCCGCGGGCATGGAAATCCCCGGGCCTGGAATAAAAAGAATCTCAGTTCTAACTGAGAACAGCCACTACTGGGCTCTCCGACAAAAGGAATTAGAAGCTCATTTCTGCCCCGCCCAGCTCATTGCTCTTAAAAGTTCCATCTTCACCCATGACATAAGCTGAAAGCTGGGCATTGAAAATCTGCCGCCTTTGGTACATAAATGTCTCCTGGTGCACCTTTGACTCCCCGTGCTCTTCCATCTCCTAAGCCCACACCATCTGGTGACCCCTATGGCTGAACCTTTATATTTTCGCTGTCTATTTACCTAGTAATCTTGGGGACTAGACAGGTGTTTCCTGTCCCCCTCTCCCCCCCGCCTCTATCTTGAGTTTCTTTTGCTCTCTACTTTTATTTTTTTGCCTCTAATGAGTTTCTAAAATTTCAACATAGACCCCGAACCTAGGATCTCAAAAGTGTATTCTAATTAGTTGGCCATGCATGTTTATGTTTATATAACTACAAAATAAAATTTGAATAATTAGCATTCTGTAGTGAAAAATTCAGCACTTTCTAACATTTTCTCAGGTGTCTCCACAAAATTCCAAGCAACTCCAAGAACTTAAAACAGGTAGGAATGTGTTTCAGGAGGAACTCCCCGATTATTCCAGGTAAGATTCTGCAGTGGACAAAACCAGATACATGGCCAACTTAACAAAAATGTTGTTTTACCAGTTTTTAAAAACCAGTCTTTACCACTTTTCCTTTCTAGGTGTGAATACATTTTTAAAAGTAGATTATTTTTTTCGAGCAATTTTAGGTTTGCAGCCAAATGGAGCACAAAGTACAGAATTTCCTACTTCCTGCTCCATCCCCAATTGTGGCTACCATCAACATCTGCATTGCAGAGGTACACTCATTATATTCAATGAACCTATATTGACACATCATCACCTCAAGTCTGTAGTTTACATTAGGGTTTTCTTTTGCTGCTTTACATTTTATAGGTTTTGACAAAAGTATGATTGCATGTACCTAATCTCACAGTGTCATACAGAAGTTTATTTGCCTTAAAAATCCTCTGTGCTTTGTCTATTCATCTCTCATTCCCCGAGCCCTCTGGAAACCACTGATTTTTTTTCATTATCTCCCCAGTTTAGCCTTCTCAAGAATGTCATATATATATGATATATTTGAAATCATACCTAATGTGGTTTTTTTAGATTGGCTTCTTTCACTTAATAATATGCATTTATGATTCTTCCATGTCATTTCAAGCCTTGATAGTTCATTTCTTTTTAGCACTGAGTAATATTTCATCGTTTAGATATACCAGTTTATTTATCTATTCACCTACTGAAGGACATATTGGTTGCTTCCAAGTTTAGGCAATTCTGAATACAAAACCTGTAAGCGTCCAGGTGCAGGGTTTTGTGTGGCAGTTTTCAACTGTTTTTTGGGTAAATACCAGGGAGTGTGATTGCTGGATCACATGGGAAGAGTAGATTTAGTTTTGTAAAAACAAAAACAACAACAAAAAAAACCTTCCAAATGTCTTCCCAAAGTAGCTGTACCATTTTGCATTCCCACCAGCAATAAATGGGGTTCCTCTTGCTCTATCTTTGCCTGGATTGTCCAGGTTCTGGATTTTATCCATTCCAATAGATACACAGAGCTGTCTTGTTGTTTTTGTTTGTATTTCCCTGATAACATATGCCTGGTGTATCTTTTCAAATGTTTACTTGCCATCTGAATATCTTCTTCAGGGAGATATCTACTAAAGCCTTTGGCTCATTTTTAATTGGGTTGTCTTTTTATTGTTGAGTTTTAAGAGTTATTTGTATGTTTTGGATAATGATTCTTTATCAGATTATGTTAGAATATTTTTGAAAATATTTTTTAGAAAATATATTGGAAAAAATATTTTTTCCCAGTCTGTGGAATGTCTTTTCATTCTTTCGACATTATCTTTTGAAGAGCAGAAACTTGTGGGTTTTTTGTTTTTTTGGTACTGGGTATTCAACTCAGGAGCAATCGACCACTGAGCCATATCCCCAGCCCTATTTTATATTTTATTTAGAGACAGGGACTCAATGAATTGCTTAGCACCTCATTAAATTGCTGAGGCTGGCTTTGTACTCGCGATCCTCCTGCCTCCGCATTCGGAGCTGCTGGGATTACAGGAGTACGCCACCTTCCCTGGCTGAGTAGAAACTTTTAATGAAATCCAGTTTCTTAGTTATTTCATGGATTATGGCTTTTGTGTTTTATCTAGTAAGTCATTACCAGACTGAGGCTCATCTAGGTTTTTTTTTGTACGTTACCTTCTAGGAATTATATAATCTGGTGTTTTATATTAAGATCTATGTCAGGTTTTGAGATAATTTCTGTGAAGGATATAAAGTCTGTGTTTAGTTGGATGTGGTGGCACACATCTGTAATTCCAATGACTTGGAAGGCTGAGGCAGGAGGATCACAAGTTGGAGGCCAGCCTCAGCAGCTTCACAAGGCCCTAAGAACTATGACCCTGTCTCAAAATAAAAAATGAAAAGGGCTGGGATGTGGCTTAGTGGTTAAGGAACTCAGATTCAATCCCTGGTACCAGAAAAAGAGAACTGTGTTTGGATTATTTTTTGTTATTGCACTTGTTGGCCAGTTGTTCCAGCACCAGCTTAGATGATGATGATGATGATGATGATGATGAGCGTTGCATCCAGGGCCTCTTGCATACTAGGCATGCAACTGTACTAATGAGTTACATCTCCAGTTCCCCAGTACCAGTTTTTGAAAATAGTATCTTCTCCACTGTATTACCCTTTCTCCTTTTTCAAAGATCAGTTGACTATGTTTGGATCTGTCTCCTTTGCGGCTGGGGGGGGAGGGGGGGTCCTCTATTCTTTCTGCTGATCTATATGTTTATTATTTCACCACAACCTATTGTCTTGATTGTTATAATTTGATGCTAAGTCTTGAAGTTGGACAGTGTCAGTCCTCTGACTGTTTTTTAATATTGTATTTAGTCTTCTGTCTATTCACATAAACTGTATAATCAGTTTGTTGATATCTACAAAATAACTTCATTGGGATTGCAGATAATGTTGGGAAGAACTGACATTTTGACAGTATTGCATCTTCTTATCCATGAGCATGGGATATTTCAATTTATTGAGTTCTTCTCTGACTTTTTATCAGAGTTTATAATTTTCTTTATGTTGGTTATGTACAGATTTTGCTAGATTTATGCCTAAGTATTCTAATGTTTTGATACTGATATAAATTTCAAATCCCAATTGTTAATTGCTGGTATATTATAAAGCAACTGACTTCTCTATATTAATCTTTTTTTGCATGCTGAAATCTTTTTTTTTAAGATTTTTTTGAACCTTTATTTTATTTATTTATGTATTTGTATGTGGTGCTGAGAATCGAACCGAGTGCCTCACGTGTGTGAGGCAAGTGCTCTACCACTGAGCCACAACCCCAGCCCTGTATGCTTAAATCTTGTTATAATTTTTTCTTAGTCCTAGGGTCTTTTGTTTTTTAGTTTTCTGAGATTTTCCACATAGACAATTATTTCAACTACAAATTTACTTCTTCCATTCCAATCTGTATACGTAATTTTTGTTATTGCAATATAATTCATGTACCATCCAGCTGGCCCTTTTGAAATGTGTGGCTCATGGTTTTAGTATATTTAAGAAAGTGTGTAACCATCACTATTTAATTCTAGTCCATGCTCTTCACCTTTTGAAAAAATCCCATAACCATTAATCATCGATTCTGATTCTCCCACTTCTTGGATGTGTCACAGTTTACAACAAGACCTAACATCCATGATAAGTAAACTACTGTTACACAATTGTAAAGTATAAAAGGGAAAGAAAAACCAAAACCAAAATAAAATTAAAGGCACAATATGATTAATTTCTAAGTGAAAAGACAGAGCTAAACATCATGAAACTATCATTATTTTAAAGGCAAAATGGCATATTAATGGTAACTTCATGTGTTTCAGTCTAATTTACCTTGGTATGTTTGAATCAATAAATTTCTTTAGAATACCTTGAAGAATATAGCCTTCAATTTAACTTATAATCACCTCTCAAATATAGTAACAGCGATGTGTAAACAGAATATGAATAAATAATCCTTAAGTCACCACTAGTGCTAACATCTCCACAAGAACAGGTATCCTAGAGGGTTTCTAAGCATGCATTGAAAGGGGACCCAAACACTTAAATTTAAAAAAAAAAAACTTATAGTATTTAAGTTTACTAGATAATTGCATGAATAATTTATAAACATATTACACAACCCCACTAATTTATTAGAGAAAGAAAATGTGGAACTGGCGACAGTGCCGTGTACCCAGTGCTAATGAGTTTCTCAGGTGTCTTGTGGGCTGGGCTTTTGCAGTGAAATATGCTATCAACAAAGAGATGTTGAGATGTTGTCTTCACCAAGCTGAGGCTACACTATGACCTTGACTATTATTGTGATTTGAATTGCAGTTTGCTGTTTTAATTTGTTTGGGTAAAAGTAGCATTTGGAACATTTCTTTTAAAAAAAAAAAAGCAAGAAAAGAAAAATCATGAAAAGCTTAAAGAATGCTCGTTAGCAAGGCTAGCTAAAAATTTCAACAAAGTGGCTATGAAGTTCCTGACGATAAACATTCACCTGGTTCCCTTGGATATAATCTTTACCTGCATTATTTTTATATCATTTAATAACAGGGTGATATAGCTGATTCTTTTTCTTTTCCTAGCCTAATTCATGAGGAAACTGTCAAAAAACAAAAACAAAACAAAAAACCGAAAACACCACCACCTCTACTACTGAAAAACCCCACTTCCCTAAAACTGTAAAGAGAAGGAAAAAAATGGAGAAGCAAAATATCTAGGATAATTTACATCTAAATAATAAAAAATGCATTTATGTTATAAACCTATCCCTTATGATAAGAACTGACATCCCAGTGAAATAGTTTGCAAAAGGAAGATTTAATGATATTCCTTGCCTTTAAGGCAACTCTCTGAACTAAGCCAGGACCCAAACTCGACAGTCTTGCTAAAAGCAATATTCACTTTATGTATTAAGTGCTTGTCTTCTATAAGACTCTGAGTGAAAATACATCCTATTCACAGTGAAAGTTGAGAAACAGTAGATAGACTTGAGAAAGAGAACCTTCTGATTTGGGTGATGTCTACTTATGTTGATTTTGTGGTTGTTTTTGTGATAATTTTCATACCCAAAGTATTGGATGTATTTGGAGGAGATGAATCCCCTTCATGTTCTGAGTGCACTCTTACTGTCTCCCAGACTTAGCACTAACAGGAACAGAGCATCCTCTCTGGAAACTGCTAGAACCCACACCCAAGGGGCTGCTGTCAGCAGAGAAATCTTTTATTCTTAGTGAAACAGATGTGCTACCTGCTGGGCTCAGACATTTTTGACCAAGTAGAGTAACAACTTTGGGCTTGTTACCAACATAACTATCATAATGGCAGCCTCAGACCTCTGTTCCCTGGTGGGGTAATTAAAAAATTTTTTTGAAGAATGCAAAATAAGAAACAAAGACTTTGCAGGTTGATTGCTATAATGACCACAGGGGTGTGGGGGCAGGCGGGAGACAAATATAAGGGTTGCCCTAATGCCACAGAAAGCATTAGCAGCTGCAAGCACCTCTTATCAGAAAGAACGTGATGGAGTTCAAATACAAAAAAACAAGAAAATCAAATCAAGTCTCCCTTTTGAGGCAGGCGAAGGAAGGAAGCATTAGAGGCAGTGGCCGAATTAGTAAACTATCCACTTCCTCCCAGGGTATAACAGAAGGGCCTTCCCATTTTCCTCTTGTGAGCTGGTTTTTCACAAGCAGGGTTAGAGGGAGAGCCTTAGAGATTTTCTTGTTTTTTTTTTTTGTTGTTGTTTTTTTCCTACAGTGGTAGAAGGGAGTGGGCTAAAGTGGCCACAGTTTGGACTTAATCCCTTTTTAACATGGACCCTGGCAAAGTCAAGCCCTCTGGCTAAGGCATTCTTTCTCTGTGTTTCTGTCTCCGTCTCTCTCTTAGATGAGTGTGCACACACACTGAGATGAGAACTACAGCTGCCCTCTCTCAGATGGTCAAATAACCTAGGGTCTCAGCAAAGACGGTGACGCTATGGAGCGCACCCTAAACCCACTCTCACTGCCACCAGAATTCAGAGAAGTTCCCTTCCTTACCAAGCTGCCACAAAGTAACTGATGTGGGTTGTGCCACCGAGTGCTTTTGGCCTCAGGTCTATGTAGATACAAATGGACAGACCCCTTATCCACTCATACACCGGAAGTAACAGATCTAGAGCCTCAGCAGGCTTTTAGCACTGAATGGTCATGCTTTCGACTCTATGTGGGTTTTTGAAACCTCAGTTCCATACTTTTGACATTGCTCATTCTCTACACTTTGTAGTCTAAAACTATACTTTATTTTCCCTCTCAGTTTAAGGTAGGTAAAATAGTTCCATGCCCTCCACATGCAGGTAAGAATCTCAGCCCCTAAGCACCAACGGATGTTTGGAGTCTCTGCTCTAGTTTAACACTGCATAAGGCCCCTCAGCTTCTGTTTTCATAGAATCCCTTGTGCCTTATGACAGCTACTCTTTTGTTCTTGGCTCAGAAAACTAATGTGCACCAGGTCCATAACCCACATACTCAGAGGATACTGCATTATTGTCTAAGAGTCAAGTGGCCCTTCTTCTAGGCTACCTTGTCAAAGATCAGAGGCAGCTAGAAAGAATGCAAGCAGAAGGGAAGGATGGAGGATACTGGAATACAGAGATCTGCAGCTTGCAGTTCCAGGCAATCTCCCTAGAAGTCTGCAGGTACCTCTCCAATGGTGCTGTGGCCATTATGGCATATGAAATGTGGTCTGGCCTCAGCACAATTCTGACTGAAGAAAAGGAGACCACCTGCAGAGAAAATTATCTGCATAAATAACGATCTCACTGGAGCTCTCCTTGCAGATGGTACTGATTTGGAAAAGGTATGCAGCCAGTCTTTGAAATATGACTTCTGTGTTTTAGGCCACTTGGAATTCTTTGTAAGTCTCACCATCATTGTGACAATTTATTAACCTGAAATCATTAGCTTCCTCTGAAACCCAGTTCTCTTTTCATGATTTCCTATTATTCAAAAAATTACCGGACCCTAATTTCAGAATCTGCTTTTCCCCTTTGCCCTTTTAAATACAATGGGCCTTCAGAGCCTATAATTTTTCCTCTCTCATTCCTTTTGTCACTATTCTAACCCAAGCCTTGTTGCTCATTACTCCATGTCTGGTCTATGACATGACAATTCTTCTGTTTCTGGTTTTCTCAATCTCTCTCGCATGTGATTGCTAAGGTCATGTCACTTCACATATCCCTCGCCTTTCTTTACCGTGCACTGATGTCTTCAAAGGCTCACCATTACCTGTATTCAATGTATTTTACTGTGCATTGTTCAACTCATTACCTTAATTTTTATTTTCTCCCAACAGATATTTCTTCCATATTTGCAGGATGTTATACATCGCCTTTGGCTCTGGAGAGACAGCAACAGATAAGCCAGACCCATTTCCTTCTTACCTTTGGAGAAGGGAGTTATTATAGAAAGAGGAACTATAAAAGCATGTAATGGGAGAAGCAAATCTAGTGTCCGGGGACATGGGAAGCAACCTTTCAGCTGAGGGCCAAGTGCAGAATAAGGATGCATGAGTGAAGTGTGGGTGCAAAGAGCCTGATGTTGGGAAGAGCCTGATGCATGCGTGGAAGGAAAGAGCACTGGAGTGTCAGCATTAGGATGCAGGAGAATGTGGGGAAGCACAGTGGGGGATGTATGCAGGGAGGTCACCAGAGGCCAGACTCTGTGCAGCCTGGCAGGACATGTTGAGGAATTTGGGCTTTATTATAAAAGCAATGGGAAACCACAGCAGGTTTGAAGCAGAGGAATGCAATAATTTATTATGTTGCCGAAAGATCACGCCAGCTGCAAAGTGGAGGAGAATGGAAGGAGAGGCTGCTGGGTGACCACATAGAAGGGGGCGTTGTGTAGATAGAGAGACGGTGGCGCCTGGGACCAGTGTGGTGCCATTGAAGGGAGTAGAAAAGGAGAAAATACCTGGATTCAAGAGAGAATGAGATTTAGTGATGAGCATGGGGGGAGAGAGGCAGGGCAATGCAACACAGAAGGATGTTAGGATAATGTTCAAGTTTTTAGCATTAGTGGCCAAGGATAGCAGTTATATTTAATGAGTTGGGATCCTAGGAGAGGAACCTGGGGAGGATGTGCGAAGGAACTAGAAACTGAGTTTAACTTTTGGACTTGTTAGTCCAAGGAGGATACACCTCTAGGAGGTAGCAGCACGTGTCAATGTGGAATCGGAAGAGAGGTGCCAGTGTGAGAGATACACTTGAGATTCATCAGCACATTGTAATTGAGACCATGAATGTGGAGGAGGCTGCCTAGGGAGAACCTGTAGAGTGAAGAGTGGCCTGTCCTGAGCCCCAAGAAAGAGCAACATGGAAAGGACACCGAGGGAATAAAGAGCTTGGGAAGGAGTCTGAGGAAGTGAGGACAGTGAAGTAGAACTTTCCCTAGGAAATTATCTGAAAGCTAGGGCAGGAGGGGTTGGGGTGTGTCACAGTGCTGAACACAGGATGGCTATGGACTGTTCAGTTCCATGGAGGCAAGGCAGCCATTAGCATCATTTGTTAAAAAATGTATTCGTTTGAATTCCATTGTGAGGTCCCTTCCATATTCTGGTTGATTTTTATTTATTTTTATTTTGTTGTGCTAAGAATGGAACCAGAGCTTTGTACATACTAGGTAAGTGCTCTACCTCTGAGTCATGCCCTCCAGTACCCTGGGTGGTTTGTGAAAAAAAATTGTATGCATGGAAATTCAGTCTGTGCTATAGAGTTCTCTGGGTTCTCACAATTACTGAGTTGTCATTCCCCAATTTTTTTTTTTTTTTTTTTTGCTATCCTTTTGTATTTCAGTCTTTCTTCTCCACTCCTGGAAAGTAATATTTTGTTTTTCCTGTCATACGTGATATTATACAGTATGCAACATTTTGGACCAGGCTTCCTTTACTTTGCAAAATATATTTAGGAATCATTCATGCATGAGGTAATCGCTCATTCCTTTTTATTGTTGAGTAGCATTTCGTGGTGTGGATATGCCAGGATTCATTTATTTTTTCCTGGGTTGAAGTTCAGGTTGGTTATTTTCCATTTTTGTTGACTGTGAATAAAGCCATTTGAAAGATATGCCCACGGGATGGGGGAGGCAGCTCAATGGTAAAGCATTTGTCTAACATGCTGAAGGCCCAGGGTTGGATTTCTACCACAAAGAAGAAGGGAAGGAAAAAATATTTTCATGTAGGTTTTTTTTTTTTTCTGAATAAAAGTTCATTTCTCTTGAAAGTGGGATGGCTGGGAGCTTCAGCAAGGCTCTGTCTAGCTTTATAATCATTAGTATCTTGATGATAATGGTAGTTTGGTAAGGTGTGAACAGGAAAGGAGAGGCTTAAAGAGTAGAAAGGAGGTGAGGCAGAGACGGGAAGTGAACCAGTACTATAGGGGATCCAGCCCACTGCAGGAGCAGCGCTGTGATTGAGAATGGCTGCCAGGTTTAGGGAGGGAGAGCTTGTCAAAGATAACAGGGACTTGAGCAGGTTTAATGAGGACGGAAAGGAGAACCAGACAGGGTGAGGTTGGAAGTTATCTGAAAATGCAGAGGAACTGACTTTTAGTAAAAAGGTAGCTCCTCCATTTCAAGAAAAGGGCCCCAAAGCATCTGACCTTGACAGGACTTCTTAGGGGATGGCAGAAGACAAGTTCAGCCTTCTCACACTGTAGGCCTGCACGACCCCTTGACTCCAATCATACAGTACCATGATGACTTCCTGTTCATGCTGTCAAGAGCCAGTTTTTGGGGAGGAAGTAGTCCATCGCCTTTACTTGTCCAGCCATGTTGAGCACTTGCTAAGGAAAAGCAGTAAAGCTACGAGTTCAGCAGCTTATTAATATTTATCCCCAAAGGTGTGTTTTGCCTCATTTTCTACAAAAACACTGGTATGATGTTCAAATTCTGATCTCAATATCATACTAATCACTTGGGTCACCAAATAGCCCCCAGGCCATGGGACTTGGATATGTTCAGGATGTGGGGGATGGTGACATGGTCATGAATACTCCCTTAACTTTGTACAGTTTAGATATTTGTTAACTTTTTTTGATAACATAAACATGTGTCCTCGCTAGAGATCCTAACACTGACCCCTGATAATTAGTAGAGACATTTCCTCTGACTCATTAATGAGTAAAACAGGCTTTATTTTTTCCTTTCATTTTTCAAGAAAATAGAACAATGATACAATAAGGAAAACAACATTGTATTAACTGAAATGATGAGGATATGAGTCTCTGGGCATCTCCCTTAGGAAGTTATGAAACCATAACTTCATAAGACCTTCAGGGAAATATCTGAAATGACTCTAGCCAATCATTCAGATGCTGTGAAACCACATTCTGATATGTAGCAGAGCAATTTGTGAGCTAGGACTGATAACACAGTTTGTTGTTGGATATCAGATTTAACATCTTAAGCATTTTTAGGAATCAATACATGTTTTGTGGAATAGTTCTGTACAATAGAATTCACTGTGATAATCTCATCTTAATGTATCTGAAAACTTAGGGGCTCTAAATCAGGAAACATTTCTCATTTTTTGGAAAAGGCTTAGAGAGGACCATACTCCTAATGCAATCAAGGAGGACTTCTTTGGATGGAAACTTGGGCTGTGAATCCAAAAGAATATACACAGGTGACTAGTGTTTTAATGACTCTTGGCGCTTGTTTTGTTTTTCTCAACTTGCAGGGCTGCCATATTATAAATAAAATGCCTACACTTTGGAGAAATCCCTTTTATAAGACTGGGCACCATTAACATCAGGGCTGAGAATCCTGGGAGATAGCTCCATGATTATAAAATTGTTGCTTAAGTTTGATTCACAGACATCCCTAGGGCAATCACTATATGCTCAGAACTAGGGATACACTGTGGATTATGAATACTTTATCCCCTCACAATGGTCAAAGACCTCCCCATATATTCTTTAGGAGAGACCCAAAAGCAGATATTATGATTTGGGTCATTGGGATCACAGGAAACCTTGTCTCTGCAAAATTGAGAGATGTGATTAAAGGAGCGTCTCTATTTACTGAATTCCAGCAAATGAGCAGGAACTCCTCAATTTGGGTGGCAAAGGAAAGCAAAGCAAAGGCAAAGTGGTTAAGATGCATTAGAACCCAGAGACTAGGAGAACAGGTGTTTGGAAATGACTCCTTGAACCTTGCCAGAGGAAGTTATTATCCTTTTCTTCAGGGAAAGATCATTACCTAATCCTTAGAGTTTATCCTACACAACATAGTTGTAGGGCTACTGAGAGTTTGGAAAAGAAATTCTTAATGGACCATTAAGCCTAGAGAAAGGACTATTTTATTTGAGCTACCTTGTCAACAGTAGACAGTCTACTTCCTTGGTTTGGGAAACTGATACCTGCCCTGTTCCATTTATATCTCATCACCAGAAGCCCTGGAGCTCTGACACAGTCTGATCAGATATAAAGAGAAAATGGCAGCAATCTTCCCTTATCTAGCATTTTACTTGCCATGTTTTTCAGTAACCAGGGTCAACTGCTATCCAAAAATATTCAATGGATATTTCCAGAAATGACAATTCATAAACTTTAAATTATGCCCTATTCTTAGTAGTATGATGAAATTTCATGCTGTCTTGTTTCTTCCTGTTTGGGACAAAAATCATCCCTTTGTCCGTTGATCTATACTGTATATGTTACCCTCTCATTTGTCAGTAGCTTTAGGTTACATGAGCTACTACATACTATATTAAACAACTGTTGTGGTATCATAGTGCTTAAGTTCAAGTAGTCTTTATTTACTTAATAATGGCCCCAAAGTGCAAGAACAGGGATGTTAGCCATTCAGATATGCCAAAGAGAAGCTGGACCACCGAGCAACATTTCTAGCCCTATTTTGTGTTTTTTATTAGAGACAGGATCTCACTGAGTTGCTTAGCACCTTGCCATTGCTGAGGCTGGCTGTGAATTCATGATTTACCTGTCTCAGCCTCCCAAAGTGCTGGGATCACAGGCATGCACCACCACGCGTGGCCATGAAAATTCTTGAATAAGGAAAGAAAAATAAAATCATATGCTGAAGTTGCTAAGATCTGTAGTAACAAAGACTCTTCTATCCATAAGATTGCAGAAAAGAAAAAAATTTATTCTAGATCTGCTATTGCACCTCAAACTGAAAAATAAGTGCTTCATTAAGAAGAAAAAGGGGCTGGAGTTGTAGCTCAGTGGTTGAGTGCTTGCCTCGCATGTGTGAGGCACTGGGTTTGATCCTCAGCACCACATAAAAAATAAATACATAAAATAAAAATAAAAAAATAAATAAAGATATTGTTTAAAAATAAAGAAGAAAAAGGCATTAAGCTATAGAATTTGGTATTATGTATGGTTTTGGGCATCTACTGGGGGACTTAGAATATTTCCCCCATGGATGGGGGCAAATGTGCTCATAACACATACTTTGTAACTCCTTTGCAGCCAAGAACAATACACAATTCCTAATTTCTTGCAATAAATGTGCATAAGTAGAGAATGTTGAGATCTGATGCCAGGAAAAAGATGAACCCCATGTCACACAGCAGTAGGCTTTTCTGTGTGGCCTAGATTCTACATATGGCTTTTGCAAATGGCATTTAGTGGGTGACCAGAATTAGGGATTTCATGTCTACACATGGAATAAAGTGGGGCTTACTAATTGGAATGAGGGTTGATTCCATGG
>PVHX01017608.1:0-39450 GCA_004024805.1 Geosciurus inauris | reverse complement strand
TTTTTTTTTTTTTTAATATTTATTTTTTGGTTGTAGGTGGACAGAATATCTTTATTTTTTTATTTCTATGTGGTGCTGAGGATCGAACCCAGTGCCTCACACGTGCTATGCGAGCACGCTACCAGTGCGCCACAACCCCAGTCCTTCAACTTTATCCTTTTGTAAAATCTTTTAAACTATTCTAGGTCATTGGCCTTTCTATATAATTATTAGAATAAGTTTGTGAGAGCTGGAGGTGTGGCTCAGTGGTAGTGCACTTGCCTCACATATATGAGGAAGCCCTAGTTCCATCCCCAATCACCAGTACCAAAAAAAAAAAACAAAAAAACAGAATAAAGAAAAAGAAAGAAGCTGGGCATGGTGACACAGGCCTGTAATCCCAGTGACCAGGGAGGCTGAGGCAGAAGGATCACAAGTTCAAGGCCAGCCTCAGCAACTTACTGAGATCCTAAAACTAAAAAATAAAAAGGGACAGGAATGTGGCTCAGTAGTACAGTGCCCCTGGGTTAAATCCCCAGTACCAAAAGAAAAGAATAAGCCTGTGTGTGTCTACAGAAACCTCATCAGGATTTTGGTAGAAATTGCATTCAATGTATAGATCAATTTGGGAAGAACTGACATTTTTACTCTGTGGAACTCCTAATCCATTAACATAATAAGCATCTATTTATCTGGGTCATTCATTTTTGATCTCTTTGATCAGCAATTTTTAATTTCTCGCAGGCAAATCCTACACATTCTTTAGACTTATACCTAAGTATTTCATTTTCTTTGGTGCAACTATAAATGGTACTGTTTTTTTTTTAATTTTTTAATTTTTATTTTTTTTGGTACTGGAGATTGAACTCAGAAGCACTCGACCACTGAGCCACATCCCCAGCCCTATTTTGTGTTTTATGTAGAGACAGGGTCTCACTGAATTGCTTAGCGCCTCGCCATTGCTGAGGCTGGCTTTGAACTGGCGATTCTCCTGTCTCAGCCTCCCTAAGTGCTGGGATTACAGGCTTGCGCCACCACACCAGGCTCAATGGTACTGTTTTTAATTTCAGTTTCCACATGTTCATTGTGAGTATAAAGAAATGCAATTGGGGGCTGGGATTGTAGCTCAGTGGTAGAGCGCTTGCCTCGCATGCGTGAGGCCCTGGGTTGGATCCTTAGCACCACATACAAAGCAATAAAATAAAGACATTGTGTCCATCTACAACTAAAAATAAAAAATAAAAAAGAAAAGAAATGCAATTGATTTTTATGTGATGTCGTATTCTGCAACCTTGCTGAACTCCATTAATTGTTCTAGGAGTTTGTAATTATCTGCTTGTTTGTCTGTCTCCCTTATCTGGTAAGAGTACCCTGGGGCAAGCACTGGGCCGTGTCCCTGCTGCATCACCAGCACTAGCACATGCCCCAAACCCTGAGAGGCACAAAAAAATGTTACTAGAAAAATGATAATAGAACAAGGCTGTCATTTTATTTAGTTCCTGTAGAGTTGACACTCTGACTCTGTAAGCTTTGGTATAAACTTTAAGAAGCAGACAATTCCTAACCCAGGTTCTGTTCCTGAACCACCATAGAACAGGTCACCCTCCACACCCTGCCTGGTATGGGGGCTAAAGCTTCACCTGAGCCACGCAGCCTGTACAACATGCATCCCTTTTCTGATGCTGCAATCATCTTCAAAGACTCCAGGCCTCTGAAATGGTTCTTGAAGACCTCCTATGACCTACCTGCTGTGTGTCAGGCAGCACTCTAGTAACTGTCCCATCTATTTCAACCCCAGGGACCACAGGTTCCTGCCAGTCAAAATGTTCTGATTACTACTCCAGCCCTGTGGCTTCTTGGAATAATTGTGCTCACACTGTCTCTATTTAACAAGCACCTGTTTAATACACATACAAGCTCCACCACTACTGGTTCCCATTCTTCCTGAGATCTGGGAAGCTCCAGTTTCATTCTAGGGTGGTCATCAGATCGGCAGCATCTGCCACACTTCAGAATGGTTAGAAATGCAAGTTCTCGTTTCCCCTCCCCTGGACCTACTGAATCAGATATTCTGGCAGTGGACCCACATCTAGGTTTCAACAAGAACTCCAGGTGATTTTGATGCATTTTTTTGAGAACCATTAGAGAATTTTTTTTTAATTTTTTAAAATATCTTTATTTATTTATTTATTTATTTTTATGTGGTGCTAAGGATCGAACCCAGTGCCTCACACATGCGAGGCAAGCGCGTTACCACTGAGCCACAATCCCAGCCCCCCATTAGAGAATTTGAGAAGCATTACACTAGTCATTCTCAATCCCGTTATACGTAAAGGTTTTGTTTTTGAAAGATGGGGTCTTACAATGTTGCCTAGGCTGGCTTCAAACTTGTGGGCTCAAGCAGTCCTCCTGCCTAAGCCTCCGGAGTAGCTGGGACTACAGGAGCATACTACCACGCTTGCCTTCCAGGGAAATGTGGTAGTGTGGGTAGGGATAACAGGGGATTGACCTTATGGGCACTTAACCGCTGAGTTACACCCCCAGCCCTTTTTTTGTTTTTAATTTTGAGACAAGGTCTCACTAAGTTGCTCAAATTTGTGATTCTCCTGCCTCAGCCTTCCAAATTGCTGGGACTATAGTGTGTGCCACCATACCTGGCACCGTGGAAGTTTTTTTGTTTTTTGGGGATTTTTTTTTGGTACTGAGGATTGAACTCAGGGTTACTAGACCACTGAGCCACATCCCCAGCCCTATTTCCTATTTTGTGTTTTATTTAGAGACAGGGTCTCACTGAGTTGCTTAGCACCTCGCCATTGCTGAGGCTGATTTTGAGCCCACGATTCTCCTGTCTCAGCCTCCCAAAGTGCTGGGATTACAGGTGTGCACCACTACGCCCAGCTCAGGGAAGTTTTTTAAAAGATGCCTCAAACTTATGTCTTATGTGCACATTGGAGTCAGCTTGGAGTTTCAAAAAACAAAAACAGAAGAAAAAACCAAAACAACAACAAAAAACCTGACACCTAGGTCCCATCCCTAGGGAATGCTACTGGTCTGAGGGAAGCTTGGGCTTTGGGATGTTGATAAGTTCCCCAGGGGATTCTAACAAGCAGACAAGTTCTGGAACCACTAGCTTAGACCTTTTAAGTTAGAATTTGTAGTAGTGACACCTAAGTATGAGTATTTCTTTTTGAGTTTCCCAGGCAATTCTAATGTGCAGCCAGGGTTGAATCACTGGTATTAACTCTAGTCAAGAATCAAGCACATCCTTGGTTGCCTTGTTCAGCCTACATGAGCTATTCCCAAATCCACCTGTGTTCCATTCCATGTCTCCTCCAACTATGTAAATGACCTTCCTACCAATTTGTCAAATATCACCTCTAACTTAGCAAATTAGCATCAAAAGGAACCCCTGACTACCACTGCCTAGAATACCAGTGATTTCTGGGGTTTATCCTGTCTTTTCCTCTGAACTACCTTTCAATTATTCATTAAAACATCACCTGAATGCCTTATTACAAAATGAGAGGATACAGAGATGAACAGACAAAACTCTGGCTTGCAAAGAACCACCTGTCTCTCTGATGAATCCAGTTTTTCAAGGTACACAACCTGCTCTATCACCCTGCCAAGATTCACACTGCCCATCAGCACAAAGGCTCTGAGACGACTTTCAACAAAGAAACCTGTTTAACCTGAGTCAATCAGGCATTTCTCAAAGTTCTGACTATAGGAGCTCCCTCCCCCTAGCCAAGTTTTAAAGTTATATCCATTAATTGCCCACGGAGCATTGTGAAGAGTCATCTTTGATTCTTCACACCTGTATCCCATCTGTTAGTATGACTTGATATTTCTTCTTCAGTATGTTCCCAACTCTCACCTGCCCTAGATCAGATTCACACACCCCGTGCATCAGCACCAGATCCCTCTTTGGTCTTTTACAATCTCACCCCACTGCCTGGAACTCTATTTTCACAAGGGCCTCCCACCTCGAAGGAGGCAATACAGCAGATGAATTACGTTCTTAGACAACCTCAAGTGCCCAGTCAGCTGAAGTAAGATCTTCAGCAAGCTAGGCACGGTGGTGCATGCCTGTAATCCCAGCACTTTGGGAGGCTGAGACAGGAGAATCGCGAGTTCAAAGCCAGCCTCAGCAACGGCGAGGTGCTAAGCAACTCAGTGAGACCCTGTCTCTACATAAAACACAAAATAGGGCTCAGATGTGGCTCAGTGGTCAAGTACCCTTGAGTTCAATCCCAGGTACAAAAAAAAAAGATTTTCGGCAAATCATTTAACCTGAGTCACAATTTTTTTTAAAAACTTTTTTTTAGTTGTAGATGGATGCAATATCTTTATTTATTTTTATATGGTGCTGAGGATTGAACCCAATGACTCATGCATGCGAGGCAAGCGCTCTACCACTGAGCTACAGCCTCAGCCCCCTGAGTCACAATGTATTGATCAACACAATGATTTTTTTCCCTTCTATCTCAGTACAGGAGATTAAACCCAGGGGCACTTTACCACAGAGCCACACCCTTTTTTATTTTTAAACAGGGTCTCGCTGAGTTGCCAGGCTGGCTTTGAGCTTGCAATTTTCTTGCCTCAGCCTCCCAAGTAGCTGGGATTACTGATGTGCATCACTATGCCCAGCTAAAATGATGATTTTAATGGCAATGCACTCCTCACTCAATAGTGGTTTGAAGAACAAATGGCATAATGTACCAGGAATTGCTGAGCACAGTGCCTGGTTCATCTATTCCTCAAGGCTAAGACCCCCCCTTCTCCAGGGTCTTCCTGCACTCTGATCTGCAGCTGCAGTGACCTATCAGCTTGCCATTCGACTGCTCCCTCTGCCCTCTGTGTATGTTGGTTTTAAAAGCTTCTGAAGCCCAAAGGCCAATCTGCTCTTGTTAATCACTCCCTCTGTGGGGCTGCCTCCCTGTGTGCATACACCTGTCTTGTATTCATGTTTTTCTCCTATACACACTACATGCTATGCTCCTAAGAGCAGGAGCCTTGCCTCACTCACATATGTATCCTCTGCATGTGTCTGGCACCCAATAGTTTGGATTACAAACTCAGAGCCCGAACCAATGAGAGCAAGCCCCATGCTGCATGAACTTTGCCAAGAGAATGGGTTATGGAAACAGTAAGGGCCAGACCAGTACAGAGGCCTTTGTGGTGGCAGAGCCATTCATCAAACTGCACAAACAGGCCAGGAGAGAGATAAGATTCACTTGGCCAGAAAGCGCCTGTCGTCTTCCAATTCTTTCCCAACCCAAAACACATGGCACAATGTAACTGCTCCTTCTGGTGAGCTCTCTTGTTCTCTATGACTGCAGAGTGTGGCCAAGGCATCAGGTTCTGGGTCAGATACCCCTAAACTTGAGCCTTATCTCTGCCACTTGCTCGTCTTAGACTAATGCAAGGGGAGCTAACAATCTCTAACTTGCAGCATCACTGGAGAGATATCTATAGGCAGTGACTGCGTGCACAGCCTCTTGGTAAATATTAAGCCCTGCTCTGTTCTCTCTTGCCCTACCCTTAAGTGACATGGAAGGTAGGGAGGAATTTAATCTGCTGAATAATAATGAGAGGCTACTGACATCCCATCCCCCTCCCCATTAGCAACTGAACCCAGGCACTCTATCTCTGAACTACATCTTCAGACCTTTGTATTTTGTGAGACAGGGTCTAGCTAAGTCACCTAGGCTGGCCTTGAACTTGTGAATCTTCCACCTCTGCCTCCCAAGTAGCTGGGATTACAAACCTGGGCCGCTGTGCTCAGCTGATACTACAGACATCTTGTGTTATTTGACAGTGGTTCTTACCAGGAGCAATTTTCCTCCCAAGAAACATTTAGCCATGTCTGAGGACATTTTTGATTGTCTCAACTGCAGGGAGGGAAAATACTATTGGCATCTGGTGGATAGAAGCCAGGCATGCTGCTAAACATATTCCAACGAACAGCGCAGCCCTCACCCCAATAAATAATTACCTGTCCTAAAGTATCAATTGTGTTGAGGCTGAGAAACTCTATAACCTTATTCTAAGATAAGAGAACTCAGAAGCCCCCATGACTTTCCTTATCTATCTATACTGCCCTCACAAAACCCTGCCCTAAGCCGGGAGCAGTGGCACACGCCTGTAATCCCAGCACTTTGGGAGGCTGAGAAAGGAGGATCGGAGTTCAAAGCCAGCCTCAGCAACAGCGAGGCACTAAGCAACTCAGTGAGACCCTGTCTCTACATAAAACACAGAATAGGGCTGGGGATGTGGCTCAGTGGTCGAGTACTCCTGAGTTCAATACCTGGTACCAAACAAACAAAAAAAAAACCACACGAACAAAAACCTTGTCCTCTCTTGACCCAAGCACTGAATGTTCTCCTGCCTCTCACCTTCTTACCCAAATACATGTACAAACCTTCCAATGCCAGTGGACAGGATGGCAGTGGAGGTCTTCAGTTCCTCATAGAGATCCGCGCCATTGGAAGGGAAAGCTGAGAACTGAGCCAGCAACACTCGCCTCAGGGCAACCAGGGCCTGCCAAAGGAGAGGGCACTCAGCCTGGGGAGCCGCCAGGTCGCTCAGTAACGAGCCGCTCGCAGGTCTTCCCAGGGTCTCATGCGCCCCCTTAACCACCTCTGGGAACCCTCTGCTCGGGTGGCTTACTGGGCGTGGAGATCTCGAGCTCACCTTATAAGACAAGCCACACTGCTGAGCTACCTCCTCCAGGTCTGCGGCAGCCAGGTCCACCACTAAAAACAAAACACGTGCAGGTGATTGGCAGCCAGGGCGGCCCCGGCTTCCTACATTGGTTTTCCCTCCTGTGATTCGGGGGTCCATTCTACCTCGGAGCAGGCAGTCTCAGGAGGCCTGCTTGAAGTCACAGCCATAGGGCCTAGCACACAGTAGGGCTCCTCCCTTTTGCCCAGTTTGGCTCCCGCACTCCCAACCTTTCCAGAAGTGTGTGGGACTGACGAGCGGAGTGGCCCTTCAGTTAGAGGGAAGCGCCCTGCAGGTATGCCCTGTGGCGCGGGTCCCGAGGGTGTGCCCAGGCTGCATGCGGGGCGCGCGGCTCCCGGGCACACGTCCACACGGTCACCTGTCTTGATGCCGCGGCTCTTCAAAAGCTGGACCATCTCTTGGGTGAGGCCCGGACACAGTCCGGCTCTGAGCACGCCCATGTCCCTGCAGGCCGGGAACAGCCCGGAAGGGTTCCCGGACTGTTCGTCACGTGGGCACCGCGGTACAGTCTCCGGATGCCGCTTCGCACCCCTTCCGGGAGAGGACCCTGGCGCGCCGGCGGCGGAAGGAGGGGCACACCTGCCCTCCGGAGTCGGCCCGGACTCCCGGCGCCCCCGGCCCTCTCTCGTCCCAATCCCCGTCGCTTCCGGGTTTCGGGCTCGCGCACAACGTGAGCTTGGCCTGCAGCGCCACCTGCTGGCAGCATGGGCAGAACCGCGGCGACGTACCCACCTGGACCCGTGCGCCCGTGCGCCCGGTTTTGCTCGCATGACTGGAGCGACCCCGCCTGCCACCCGACCTGGGTGAAACGGCCACCTACAGCTGTATTCGGCCTCCAACTTATTCCCCAACACACATGCCAACCTTCTAAAGACTGGCCTGTACGCCAGCTTTCGTTCCAAACGTTGGGAACACGAAGTTAAGCAAGATGGACAATCCCCTCCCCTCAAGGAGTTTGCATATTCTTGAGGGAGACAGAAAATGAAAAGGAATCAAAGACATCAATTAGATCCTTACAGATTACATGACAGGTGCTAAGATGCAGCAAAGTGCATAAAAGTCACCTGCTTCTCTGTATGTTCCCAAAGTTTGTGTGTGTGTGTGTGTGTGTGTGTGTGTAAGGGGGCGGGGTGGAAGCTCAATTATATATAAGACACAAAAATATATTTTGCCATTTTGAAATGGCCTTTGCTTTGCTACATCCACTGGAAGAAATACAACAATTTCACAAATCTATGAGGGAGGTGGTATTTGTATCCACATTTTATAGGTGAGGGAACTGAGGCTCAGTAAAGGCACTTAGCAAAGGTTACACAACTAGTTAGTTAGTACAAGGCTGGACTTACACTGAGTGTACATCTAGGTGCAAAGCTGGTGCTGGTTTTAAGAGCCCTGCTCCCTGCCCCCAGAAGTGATAGGAATGTTTTACTGTAGAGTGGTTTTCTTGAGAGTAGAGATATGTATGGCCTTGTTTTAGAATTCCTCTGCAATGCCTACCATTGTCACTCAATGCAAAGTTACTTCAAAGTGAGGGTGCAGCACATTTGAACTTCTGGCAGTAAAACCAGGGTATGTGTGAGTTCTAAGCCCATAGAAATCACCGGGGCTTTCCTTGTGCCTACACAACATCCTGCTTGGCCCATGTGTCAGGATATGGAAAGGGCCTCAGCACCTACAGGCAAAGTCTCCCACCTTGGAGGCCCTCCCGGTGCTGCCTCCCTCTCTGCCCAGGTGCCTTTCTCTCACCATACTTTTTCTCCTTCCACAGCAGCTCTGAAATCCACAAGTGTTAACACATTGAGGTTCTCAGAGGCCAGGGCTACTGTGACTGGGGTGTTTTAGAGCTTTGTTCCTTGGCTCTACTCCACTCACGATGCAGGCTATTGGTCTGGCTAGCTGCAGAGGGAGCCTCAGTTCAAGGGGCAGGCTGGCCCCTATTGTTACACTCCATGATGATTGTGAAGTCAGCTCACTGCAGCCCCATCCTACTCAAACTAAGGGTGGGCCTACTGCCCTACAGTTTCTTTCTACTTCCTGTCAGCTGGGTTATCCTGCATATTGATGGCTGTGGTCCCATCAAACCAGATGGCATCAGAGGCACTTTATAAAGTGGGTGATGGGGAGGAGGCTGTACTAAAGAAGGAAAACCTCAACGTTGTGAATGCACTGGACCAACTACCAAAGCCTTTTCCAAACCCCAATTTTATGAACAGGGCCGTTGCTACCAAAGGACTCCCACTTTCCTCAAAAGGCAGTTTGGCTAACTTCTTGGAGGCAGATAACAACAATCTCATGTAAGACACAAGTCTGGTCCCTTCCCTCCTTTCTAAGGCTGGAGCTGGGGGTGGGAAGAGAGACGTGAAGACGTCAACTTCTTTGACCTGTTGCAACCCTCCCTGGACTCTCACGGAAGAACACGTGTGCAGGTTGGACCTGTCCGTGTGTTCCTGTGCCCCCAGGTCTGTTCTTGGAGTATGTGGGCTGCCCTCTCCAGGAGGCTTTCCTAGATTAGCCAAGAGTTTTGTTGATGGCATTTCTCATACTGTTTTGTTTGGGTACAGTCCTCACCACCACCCCCACGCACCCCATGTCCTAATCCTCCTCACCACCACTCTCCAATCCTCCACCCATGGCCTAATCCTCCCCTTTGGATGTCTTTATCTGCCTGATGATGCTCCCTGTAGTCTGCCTTCCTTCCATTGAAGAAAGAGTCTGGGTTTCCTCTACTTCATGCCACAAAACCCTTTCCACTGGCAGGATGTCTGGCCCTATGTCTGGCCCAGTATTAAGTTCTGGGAATGCACAGCAGGAAGGCACTGTCCCTGCATTCAAGGAGCAGCTAGCCTGGTATGTGGCAGGGTGGGGAGAGGGCAGTGGCATCAGATAATAATGAGAATGATACAGCACCGTCTGGTGTTAGGACAGGACACCTAGAGGAACCAAATGTATCACCCTCTTGGGAGAGGGTGCAGGAAAGGGACACAGACTTCTTGGAGAAAGTGGTATTTGAGCAGAATCTCCAGGGAAGGGGTGTTGGTGCAGGGTGATGTGGGCTGAGGGAACTGTATGCAGGGCAGTTTCATGGGTGTGACCTCTCAAGTCACATGCAGCCCCACTTCAGATAGGGCTGTACTAACATTTAATGCTTTGTTGTCACTGTGTAAAAATCCTTAGTAACTTTTGGACAGGGGGCTCCACACTTCAATTTGCACTGGGTCTCACACACTAGGTAGTTGGCCTTGATGATATGAGAGGGATGTGGTGTCCATTACCTAAGGTCCTGTAAGTAAGGTCTGGTTAAAGTGCCCAATGCTTGGAGGAAATTCATGGTGTAGTGGACAAAGGTCTTGGGCAAGAAGCCTTAGTTCAAATCCAAGCTCTACCACTTAGGTATGTGGCCTCAGATAAGTTCATTAAGATCAGAGACATTTGGGCTCTCATATGTAAAATGGAGCTAACACTCATCCAGCAGGACAGAAAGAGGACACACCCAGCATGACATCCTAGTGGGCCTTCTCTGCTCATGTTACCACCAGCATTTCCAATAAATGAATCTGAAATATACATTAGGGCAATCTAAAGTATAAATGATATCGATATCCAGGTTCTTCAGCCTACCTTGTTGGGGGAACCATTTATTCCAAATGTTTATCAAGAAATAGAAGGGAGCCGGGAGCGGTGGCGCATGTCTGTAATCCCAGCACTTTGGGAGGCTGAGACAGGAGAATCAGGAGTTCAAAGCCAGCCTTAGCAACAGCGAGGTGCTAAGCAACTCAGTGAGACCCTGTCTCTACATAAAACACAAAATAGGGCTGGGGATGTGGCTCAGTGGTCGAGTATCCCTGAGTTCAATCCCCGGTACCAAAAACAGAAAAAAGAAAAAGAAAAAAGAAAAAAAGAAAGGGTGAGGGTGTTGGCCTAATCAGAATTTCTAAGGGGGTTGATAAATTGGAACTCAGGGAGGCCCATCAATCAACCATTAAGTAGGACACTGACCTGGAGTCAGGGACACACAAACTGTGAGTTATGACCCATTAACAGTTCAAAAAGTCATTCTAGTTGGTGGAGACCAGTATGATAAAAATGGATTCAAATGCAATCGGGGATTCCAGAGCATATCACACTGGAGTTAAGTACTGATCTGTGAAATGTTTTAGTTATGTGTATGTACATGCAATGTGTATTTCGTTCTTTGAGTTAAGGTAAAAAACAATTTGAAAGCCAAACTTTTTGGATTAGTGCCCTTCTTCATTAAAAAAAAAAAAAAAAAAAAGTTTAAGTAGTGGGGAATCGTGTATAAAGTTGTTTGTTTTGTAATAGCAAAGAACTGTCAATGATAACAAATATCCATGTTATGGAAAACCATACAAGTTAAAATGACTGAACCAGAGCTGCACATATCAAAAGTTATAAATCAAAACAGAACATTGAGTGAAAAAAAGCTGCAGATATGTTCTGAATAATACATTTAATCTACATAAAGCTGCAAAATACAAATTGATAGATCTTGCCAGAGGATAACATCTATATGTAATAAATTCATAAGACACATAGTAAGTAATAGAGAACTTTTCAACTTTACAGGTTACCTCTGAGAAGGGAGTATGGAGTGTGGTGAGAGAGAAACACCTGGGGACTTTAACAATTCTGATAGTTTTGTTTACTGTGGTGCTAGAGATCAAACCCAGGGCCTTCCACATGGGAGCACTCTACCACTGAGCTACAGGAAGGGCTCAATGCTGCAGGTTTTATTTCTGAACCTGGGTGAGGGGTAAATGGAAGTTTAATATGTTATTCGTTATGTATATCTAAAATATTCCTTTTTCTTTTTCTGATACTGATTGAACCTAGGGGCACTTTACCACTGAGCTACATCCTCTGCCCTTTTTATTTTTATTTTTTTTTGGTACTGAGGATTGAACTCAGGGGTACTCAACCACTGAGCCACATCCCTAGCCCTATTTTGGATTTTATTTAGAGACAGGGTCTCACTGAGTTGCTTAGTGCCTCACCATTGCTGAGGCTGGCTTTGAACTCATGATACTCTAGTCTCAGGCTCCCAAGGTGCTGAGATTACAGGTGTGCACCACCACACCCGGCTCTCTGCCCTTTTTATTTTGAGACAGGGTTAGGCTAAGTTACTCAGGGTGTCACCAAGTTGCTGAGGCTGGCTTTGAACTTGTGATCCTCCTGCCTCAGCCTCCTGAGCCACTGGGGTTACAAGCATGCAACACCATACCCAGCAATATTCCATAATTTAAAAAAATCACAATGGAAAACGTTTTTGAGCATTAACTCAATGTGTATTGTACATAATCTAGGCTTAATTTTACATGCTATACATCATTAGATGTTACTAAAATGTAAATATAAATTACATGGAATATTAAACCATAGTAGATAAGTCCAAGTAAAACTTTTTTTTTTTGGTACCAGGGATTAAACCCAGGAGTGTTACCCACTAAGCCACATCCCCAGCCCATTTTATTTTTACTTTTGAGACAGGGTCTTGCTAAGTTGCTTAGGGCCTAAGTTGCTGAAGGTGACTTTGAACTTGTCATCCTCCTGCCTCAGCCTCCCAAGCCACTAGGACTGCAGGCCTGTGCCACCACACCCAGCAAAACTCAATTTTTTATTAGATATTTATGGATTTTTTCCACTCCAGTAGATTGCTGTGGTCTTGCCCCCACTCTGAAGGGAGGACTTTAAGTTTTAACATTTTCTCAAATTGTTGTTCTCACAACACCTGCATGAGAATTTTCTAAAGATCTTTATTGTTTTGGTCTGGGCACTTAAACACTGAGCTACATCCTCAGTCCTTTTTCACGTTATTTTGAGATGGGGCGCAGCTAACTAAGTTGCTCAGGCGTGCCTTAAACTTGCAATTCTCCTGCCTCAGCCTCCTGAGTGACTGGTATTACAGGTGTGCATGACTGTACCCAGCTAAAGATCTTAGTAAAGCCAGGCGTGGTGGATTACCCCTATAATCCCAGCACTTTGGAAGGCTGAGACACAATTGCAAGTTCAAAGCCAGCCTCAGCAACAGCAAGGCACTGAGCAACTCAGTGAGACCCTGTGTCTACATAAAACACAAAATAGGGCCAGTGATGTGGCTCAGTGGTCGAGTGCCCCTGAGTTCAATCCCTGGTACCAAAAAAAAAAAAGATCCTATTAAAGATGCAGCTTCCCCTGTTGCGTCCCAGGCATTTTCAGTGAACAAACCTCACAGATCTGATGTACTACTGCAGTAAGGGTATTCCCAGGTATTCAGAAGTAGCTGGGGATGCTGGTAAGGTGGGCCCTCAGGCTGGATGGGCTGGCCCCCTTCATCTGACTCACCTGTCTCCCTCCTGCTCTAGGAAGCCTATGACAGTGGAAGAATCTGAATACAGCTCTGACGACACCAGCATGACCCCTATCTCATCCACTTGCTTGAACCCCATCAAACTGGCCGTGACCCAGCCCAACAGCAGCTTCTTTGCAGGGATGCTGGAGGGTGAGCTGAACAAACTCAGCTTTTCCTCACTGGTCAAGAACACAGAAAAGGGGGACCTGGCCCTCTGCCCCCATGAATCTAAGACCCAAATGGCTCCTGGGGGCCTGTTGGACCTTGACAATCCCGCGCTGGACACAGATACCTCCTCAACACGTTCAGAATCCTCTGTGGTCATGAACCTGCCAGAAGTCCCTTTCATCTGTGAACACACCGTCAGCGATTCCACAGCAGTGGTACGTTTTCTGAGTTCATGAACTTAGCAGAGGCTTGCTATGCTGGCACTGAGTTGAGCTCCATGGACAATGGGAAGCGCCTACCACCTATGTCTTGACAAGTTCGTGGTTTAGGGAACAAGGGAGTAGCTTGTCTGTAAAGAACTTCAGTGAAAGGCAGAAAGGGCTCAGTGTTGCAGGGAAGATTCAGATCAAGTGGCACCAGAAGTTCAGAGGGAAAGAAACATCCATTCCAGCTGCAGGAATAAGCTTGGTGGCTTTCAGTCACAATTGGGCTGCAAGGTAGAACTTAAGCATCTAGAGGTGGAGAAAGAGGCATTCCATAGAGGGACTAACCCAAGCAAAGGTTGCAGGTGGGAAAGTGTGGGAGAAGATGAGCAGCTGCTTCGTTTTATCCCAGGTCCTAATTCAGGGCTTCTCACAGGTGTTCCTATAGAGCACTATCAACTTGTCAAAACCAAGATTCTGGTCTCATCCCTACAAGGGCTGGGAGGGGCTTGAGAATTAGGCATTGCTGACAAATCCCCAGATAATGCTGAAGCTGCAGTTCATGGACCACAAGTCAAGCAGCACCATCCTGGAGTAGGGCAGGAAAAATGGAGGGCAACAGTGAGGGAAATTAGATTGGGCTCATTTTCTGGAGGTTCTCCTACATTAGGCTATTTTATAGATTTTTCTGTAAGCAATTTAGAAGATAAATCTGGAAGTTTCATTGTTAGATGGTCTAGAGCAGTGTTTCTCAAAGTGTGGCCATCATCAGGATCACATAGCAATTTGCTAAATTCTCATCTCTTTCACCTGAATCAGAATCAGAGAGGCCTACTGAACCAAAAACACTGGAGATGAAGACCAGCAGTCTGTTTTAATAAGTCCTCCAGGGTATTCTAATGCACACCTAAGTTTAAGAACCAATGGCCTAGATGAAAAAATTGGAAATGGGAGACCAGAAAGGAGACAGCAGGCTCAGGAGTGTGCAGTGTTAGGGAAACTCCCAGGGTGGCAACCATTGTTGTACTAATGTGTGTGGGCTCTGGAGCTATGGGTTTGAATCTTGGCTGTCATTTAATTGCTGTGACCACAGCCCAGTCACTTGCCCTCTCTGGACCTGTAATGCCACCTGCAATGAGTAGGGTGAACAAGATGATTTCTGAGGTACCTGTCAACTATCAGTCTTATTCCAACTATCAGTGGAATAAGGCGGGTGAGGCAGCCCAGAAAGGTGGCCCATGCTGTAGGGTAGGTGGCTCCACATGCAGTGTTCTGCCTCACAGCTTCCTTCACACCTGCCTGAACTCCAGCCAGAGCAGAGGATGGGAGGGAGCCTTCTGATCCACATTGGAAGGTCAGGCCAGGTCTAAGGAAGCCTTGGGTTCTCTCTTCCCCTAGATTTCCTGGACCTACACTTTGGGCAAGCAGCAGGTCAGTTTCTACCAGGTCCTGTTACAGGAGGTGAGCAAGAGAAAAGACGATGAGCCACCCAAGGCAAAGAATCGTCCGTGGATCTTCAATAAGATATTGGGCACCACCGTCAAGTTGATGGAGCTGAAGCCTAATACCAGTTACTGCCTCACCGTCCGTGCAGCCAACACGGCTGGGGTGGGGAAGTGGTGCAAGCCCTACAAAGTGAGCCCTGGGAGAAGAGGGGCCCTGGGGCTGGGAACCAGGGATTTGGAGGTTGGAATACCCTCCCCCTACGGCTCATGGCCTTGCTAGCTTTCCTTCCGCCTGGAAAAGCATCAATGCCAGAGAGTAGTGTTCTGGGATGTGTAAGGATCAAGCCTGCTAGGAATGCAAACGAATGTATTCAACAGCACATTCCTCTTCCACGGCCTTTGGCTTTTGGATTCCTTAACTTAGTATTCCTTATATTCCCTATGATCCTGAATGGGCCAGGAACTACAGGAAGGAGAGGGAAGGCAGGACACTAAAGGGGGGGAAAGAAGGGAAGGCTTGGGGTGGGCAGGGGTCCAGTACACCTCGGTGTCATGCCTCTTTGGACCTCTGTCCTATGTTGTGACTGGGCTGGATGAGGCTGTCTAAGATCATACTTAGCAAGCAAAAAGGGAGCAGAGAGAAGAAGCCAAAGAGAGGAAGCCAGGCTCCGGTCTGGGAAGGAATTCTGAGGGACTTTCTTGTTTCACTTTAGTTTGCAACTGTGGCCACTGACTTTAACAGCTTTCCTGAGAACAACCCCATCCAGATCACCGTGCAGCGCAAGGAACCCCAGCGGAGAACTGTGACCATTGGGCTGGAGGAGATGCGGAGGCTGGAGGATCTGGAATACCTATTTCCCTACTAGGAGAGGGCCCAGGACACCCCTCACCTGGGATCGGCTTCGGCCCAGGGCCCTCAGGAACCAGAACCATGAGATGTACCGTACCACCAATACCATGCCAGACAACCACTGACTACCCTGCTGGCCAGGGCCTGGAGGCGGTGGTACTGGAACCTTACCCCTGGGCCACAGCCAAGACTAGGGGAGCACCATTCACCCGGAGACATCTCAGGCCAGGCTAAGCCACTGCCCACAGCTGCTAGGCTCCCTCCTTCCCCAGATCTGGGCTGGGTCCAGGCCCCTCATTAAAGAACTGCAGGTCATCCAGCACCCCTAAATTCTTCTTTATGCTGCAGACAGCCTCAGCTGGGCCAGGTGCCACCCACCCTCAAGCTTTTGCCAGGACCAAGAATTCAGATAGGTGGGGATAGAAAACAGGACAGCCAGCCCTCGCTGCTTGCTGCCTGTGGTGAGGGAGGGGGGAGGATGGTACTCAAAGACTAAAACATTCTTCACAAGGAGAGTGACCTTGAACAGATACAGTGGCAGCCCATGACCATGAGTGCTAGATCTGAGCTCTGGAGGGACATGGTGCAAAGAACACAGGCTTTGGAGCAGGATCTGACTGAATCATGGCTCTTCCTCTTATTTGATGTGAGGGCAAGGGCAAATCATGTAAGCTTCCTGGGCTCAGGTAGCTCAAAGTATGAGGAAGAGAGAACCTTCCAGGCACAGGTGCCTAATTACCTGGAGCACAACAAAACAAGTGCCTGCACCAAGTAGGAGCTCAGCAACTGGTAGCCCCCTCTGTCCCTCGTGCAGCCTCACAGTAGAGATGTGCAAAGTGCAGGCCGAGAACCATTTAGGTGCTCTGCAAAGTCATAAAAGCACAGGCAGCGGTTAGGGAGGGGGAGGGGATGAGGTATCAGACATGGAGGCAGACTGCATGCACGGCAAGGTCTTGGTCAAGGGTCTGAGGAGGTCTTGGTAGGGATTCCATTCATATTTGAAGGTTCTCACAGGGCAAAGAGTCATCCTAACTCACCACGCCCACACGTGCCAGAGCGCACTCAGCACAGCCCCAGACCACTGCCACCCTATCAGAGAGGGAGCCCTCCAGCATGCTCACGGCCTTCCGTAACAGAGAGCTCAGCATCCAGAAGGGAAAGTGTGCTGCAGAAGCAAGAGGCATCGCTGGAGCAGGACTGGCGTGCTGAACTCCAACAATGAGAACCTTCTCTGTGCTGTCCATTACCAGAGCCAGTATCAGTACTGCTCTCTGCCTGTACTTAACCCTGGCCAGTGCAAACAGACACATGTGGCCAGTGCCTGCCCTGGACAGCATGGCTGTAACCTGTCCTCTGGCCATGACCGCACAGCCTCTCCCTTATGCATGGGGGAAAGGGCAGCTCCTGGTCAGAATGGTTTTGTACCATCCAAAGCAAGGGAAGGGGCCAAACAGATTTAGCACAGTCCACGGCTGAGCCCTAGGATTCTAGGACAAGGAACTGTAACTTGAACACACAATATATAAATTATTTATTTGGCCACAGAATCTGGGGTCTGATCCTGAACAGAGCCAATACTTGGAAAAGGAGGCAGGGGCAGCAGCAGAGGCCTCACATAGAGCCTGGCCTCCCCACTGCTGCCAGCACCAGCAAGGGACAGAAGAATGCCCAGAGCAGGCAAGGGACCTGTGGGGAGACCCTACCAGGATCTGTCAAGGGCAGGAGGCCACTGCTGGGGAGGAGGGGTGTGCACTGCCATCCTGGTCTTTGTTCTCTGGAAGGGCAGGCAGCTGGCAGAAGCCAAGTTCAGGTGAGGGTCAGAACTGTGAGGCTTTTCATCTCCTCCATCTGTGGGGAAGGGAAGGAATCAGGATGGATGTGGCTGTACAATCCCAGGAGCCCGCTGTGGGGATGATCTTATGATGACCTTAAGAGCCATCAAAAGCCTGGCACTGTACCTGCTCTAGCCATGCAAACCCAGGCTATGCCCCCACCCCCACCTGCCTCAGCCAGGGTCCTGGCCTCTGATGCCCACCACCAGTGACAACCCTTTGCAGGTGCTTCAGTGTCAGAGTGTGTTTGCCCTCCTCTGCGATCCTCCCATCTGTGAAGGTTCAAAAATTCCCAAGAGCCAGATTAACTAAGTTCCCTATGATTTCACACCAAACCAGGATCTGAACTCAGGTCTCAGGACTCTGAAGTTCAGTACTCTAACAAAAACTGAGTGCCTTGTGCTGGTGACCTGGACACACTGCTGGAGAGCAGCCTGAGTGCCATTAGGGTCTTGCAGATTCCCTCACTCTTGGAGCCCTCCCACTTGCCCACTGAGGACCTGGCTCCACACACCCCCACAAGACTCTGAGCACCAGGACGGTCCCTAAGAATTCCATGCCACGAGTGAAAGAACGCAATGAGGGACCAACCCACTCAAGAGCAGGAGAGAGGAACACCTCAACCGCCACCTCCCCACACTCACATCCGGAGGCACTTGTCCTTCCCGCCACTTGCTACTCTCTGGCCATCTGGACTCCAGTCAACAGCATATACCTAACAGGAAGAGGAGGAGGGGAAGGACAGTGGAACTGTGAGGAGGGAAGGGTCAGGCTGCAATCCCAGCCCCCCCCCCTGCCCACAGTGCTCGCCCCACCTCATCAGCATGGCCTGGCAAGTCTGTGGCCAGCTTCTGGGCCTTCACATCCCACACCTTCAATGTGCTGTCACTGCTACCACTGACCAGCAACCGGCTGTCAGCTGACCATGCAATCTGGTACACAGCAGCCACGTGGCCACGCAGGGAAGCCAGGTACCTGGGCCCGGGGAAGATGATGATGGAGATTATCAAACAGGTCCAAAGTGTCCCCCGTGCCCAGAGCAGTAGTTCTCAGCCTTGGCTGCCAGCTAGAATTACCTGGGAACTTTCACAAAACTGTGCTGCTTGACTCCCATGCCAGACCATTTTAATCATTACTGGCCATTACTATTTTATAAAACTTCCCTAAATGAGTTGCTCTAGGGTGTCTCATGCCAGGCTTCCATACCTGCAGGACTCCGCAAGCCTTAGAATCTAATGTGGGCACCTGCTTAGCCCATCTGCCTGACCTCCCCCAGCACAGCAGCTGCTTGCTGACAGGTGGAATGGAGTAACTGTGGGCCAGGCCCACCTGGAACTTTCAAGTCAATACAGTCTAGGTGTGACCCTTTGGACAAGCTATTAGACCTCTACAAGACTCAGTGTCTTTATTTGAAAAAGGAACTGAATTGCCTATTTCATGTCATGTAAAAATACACAATAACTGACACTCAATTTTCCTTCAGCCCCAACGAGGTTCCCCTCGTTCCTGTCCCTGGTGCATTTCTTTGCCTCTCCTCCAACCTAGTTAGCCCCAAGGTATTATGCCTCCTTACAGGAGGGCTTCTCAAACTCATAACTGGTAGCAGTATCACCTGATGACCTTACTACAATGCAGACTGATTCGCAAGGTCTGGATTGGGACTCAAGAGTCTGCATTCTCCATTATGCTCCCGGGAGATGCCAATGCCACGAGTCCAGGGATCACACCTTGAGGGCAACGTGATGACTGCACCACAACCCCACCTGTGGTTCCACCTCCTCTAGGGTTGCCACATCCCTGGCTCTCTGACGAGCTCTAAGATCATTTCTTTACTTCAATCTGAAGTGATGTAGCATTTTTAGTGCCCACTTAGTGCTGGTCCTAAATACACCACCTTACCAATCCTCACAACAGCGCTGAGAAAGAGGAAGCAGCACAGAACATCTCACACAGGTAGTGAGCGGCATCATCAAGCTGTTCCTATAGCCACTGCTTCCAGAGGAACACGGCCCCTCAACTCACTTGCCAGTCCTGCCATCCCACAGCTTGATGGACTTGTCAAAGGAGGCGCTGGCCACAATGCGGGAGTCAGGAGAGAAGAGCACCTGGTTGATGAGGGCCTGGTGTCCTGTCATCCTTGCAAGGGGCTTCTTGTCCTCTGCTGGGGACCACAGGAATAAGGTGAAGTCATCTGAGCCAGACACCAGCCTCTCTGGGCCCTGGCCCTGGGGAGGGGGGCAGAAAGTACACCATATTGGATATGGCCAGACACTGACCACACACAACAGGGACAGAGGCTAGGCCTAACTCAAAGAAATGAGGCCACTTGCCCACATGTGACTCCATGCAAGTCACTTCACCCAAAAGGAAAATGAAATTCTGTATGTACATGGAATCATTTCTAAGATACAAAGTCATATGACAAAGCAAGGTACAGATTGCTATATTAAAAAAGGGGACAGATTTTATACACACTGTGTACATACTGTGCGTGCATGCATATATGTGAAATCCTTTCAAGAAAACACAAGAAGCCAGACGTGGTGGTACATGCCTATAATCCCAGCAGCCCGGGAGGCTGAGGCATGAGAGCTGCAAGTTTGAGGCCAACCTCAGCAATTTAGCAAGACTCTAAGCAACTTGGCAAGATCTTGTCTCAAAAAAAAAAAAGGAGCTGGGCGCGGTGGCGCAAGCCTGTAATCCCAGCACTTAGGGAGGCTGAGACAGGAGAATCGCGAGTTCAAAGCCAGCCTCAGAAATGGTGAGGTGCTAAGCAACTCAGTGAGACCCTGTCTCTACATAAAACACAAAATAGGGCTGGGGATGTGGCTCAGTGGTCGAGTACCCCTGAGTTCAATCCCCAGTACCAAAAAAAAAAGGGCTGGGATGTGGCTCAGAGGTAAAGTGTCCCTGGTACCCAAAAAAAACAAATAAAAAATCAAGGAAACAAGATACTGGTAGCACTGGATGCTTCCATAAAGAATGGATGGGTATGCATTATACCTTCACAATATACCTTCACATATACTCTGAACCTTAGACCATGTGAATGTGTCCCTTAAACAAACTTAAACACAAAATGAAATAAAATAATCCCTAGTGCACTTAAGATTTAAGGACCACAAATGAGGATTAAGAATAATTTTCAGTGGTGTAGGTCTATATTCCCTGCTGGCCAGAAGGGAGGCTGAAGCAGGAGGATCACAAATTCAAAGCCAGCCCGTACAACTTGGTGAGCCTTATCTCATCTAGAAGGGAATAGAAAGGAACAGAGGCCCGGGTGTCTGGTGAGAGTTTTAACAACTAGCTGAGAAGGAATACAGGGTTGAGGATGCTCGTAGCTGGCACACACTCACCCGCACAAGGTTGTACCGGCTCAAGGCCCTTTCCTTCAGTTCCTGTACTGTGTCCAGGTACCAAAGGAGAAAAAAGATGGGGAACAAGGCTGATTAGAAAATCCAGTACAAACAGCAATAGCCCCATTACACTGGAGAACTGGCTCCATCTCCAGCAGCCCTCCCCACTCCTCCTGCTCACTCACAGGACCCCTGCAGGTCTTGGGCATTAACTGTGGCCTCAGCAGGCTCAAAGGCTCCTGTGCGCAGGGCATAGTCGGTGCTGAGTGCCATGGTATTCACCCAGTGGCCATGGCCTTGAAGAGTCCGGCACAGCACACCCTAGGGTAGAGGGACATGGATCAGACACACATATAACCCACTTCCACCCCTGGAAGATTAGCCCCAAGAGACCAGCATGGGACTAGGAATCAGGATCCTAAGACTTTAGCACTCATTCACCGTGCTCTGAATCAAACCACCCATGGGCTCAAGTTGCTGTTCATATATGAAGTAAGAGGACTGGCCTGTTGCATGGAAGAGAAGTCCACCAGAATAAAAGGGCTCCAGTCAAACAGGTTTGGGATATGGTAGGTTTTAAAAAGCTACACAGGCTTCCCATAGCAGGACTTTCCAGAGCTGGACTATGCTAATGGGGATGCTGGAATCCCCACAACAGAGCAGCATCAACCAAAGAGCCCCTTGTTCCAGCCGCACCCTCCTGACTGGACTCTCAGCACATTCAGGAAACACTGGACTTGCTGAGGCCAAGTGTGCTCCCAGTTCCAGCCCTGTGTGGCCCCAAATTTGCCAGAATGGCTTTGCACCCTCCCAGTTCTTACATCATGGGCCCTCCAAACTTTGATGGTGCGGTCCTGGGAGGCAGAGTACAGAAGCCCATCTCCTCCCCACCGGAGACAGGTGACCGACTGCGTGTGCCCAGTGAGGATACGCTCACAGCGGCCTGCAGTTGTGTCCCAGACCCGCACACTGCCATCCTTGGAGCTGCTGGCCACATAGCGACACTCAGGGTTCCTGCCAAGGGGAAGGGATAGTGCTCTTATTTCTGACTGGCAATGCCTGTCTGCCCACAGCACCTCCCATTCCCAACTCAAAGGTCAGGGACAATCTCCTGACCTTTGACCCCAAGACAGCTTCCTGACCCCAAGATCTGGCTGCTCTGCAAGACAGTTCTCAAGCCCAGAGATGAGTAGCCTCCCTGCAAGTGGCAGGGTGGGTTGGGACCTGGAGGCCCCACCCCCTATCAAGCTGTCACTAGCATCCAGATGCCCATCACGCCTCTCAGGAAAGTGTCTCTGCATCAAACAGGAAAGGGGGCAGCTTTGATCCTGGCTAATTTGTCCCATCTCAGTGTCACTTACGCATGGAGGGGCTCCCAGCTCAGGCCCGTAATCCACTTGCTGTGGCCGGCAAGGGTCCTGCCCACCTGCTTCCCTGTGCTTGGGTCCCAGAGGAGAATCTGAAAAATAGAAGCTCCCTGAGTGAATAATCCTCTCCAACCTGTCCCAAAGGTCCCCTGGTTACCACCCCCACACCTAACCTTTCCTGAAGATCCTAGAACCTGATTCTGAACTGTCCTCCAGGGAGGGAGTCCCAAGTCCCTCCTTAGTTATCTTTCTTTTATTTTGTACTGGAGATTTAACCCACGGGTGCCTTACTACTGAGCTACATCCAACCTTATTTTTTTTTTTTTTGGTACTGGAGATTGGATCACTGAGCCACATCCCCAGCCCTATTTTGTGTTTTATGTAGAGACAGGGTCTCACTGAGTTGCTTAGCGCCTCACCCTTGATGAGGCTGGCTTTGAACTCGCGATTCTCCTGTCTCAGCCTCCCTAAGTACTGGGATTATAGGCATGCGCTACCACGCCCGGCTCCCAGCCCTATTTTTGTATGTTTATTTAGAGACAAGGTCTCACTGAGTTGCTTAGGGCCTCGCTAAATTGCTGAGGCTGGCTTTAAACTCGCGATCTTCCTGAGCCACTGGGGTTATGGGTGTGCACCACCGCACATGGCCCCTTTTTGGTTTTTTGAGACAGGATCTCACTAAGTTGCCGAGGCTGGCCTTGAACTTGTGATCCTCCTGCCAAAGCTTCCCAAGCTGCTAGGGGTACAGGTGTAGACTACCATACCTGGCTGCTTCGTTATCCTGACACCACCTACCTGGCCATTCTTGCAGCCTGAGGCTAGCTTCTTGCCATCTGGGGACCAGGATATGCTAAGGACCCAGTGTCTGTGTCCTAAGAAAGCAAGGGAGAGAGAAAGGAGGAACCACATCCATTTTCATCTCCAGTGCCTAACAATGCATGACACATTGCAGACACTCCTTAACCAGCTGCCACAAAATGAATGACAAGAAAAGGAGGAGAGATGAGGATTTCTAGGCTGAGGGAGAACACAGCCCAAGTGCTAGGGCTGTGCATCTTGCTGCACAGATAACACCATCACTTTCTAATAATTCCTTATGTGACACATGGTATAAAGGGTTTCCACACACAACATCCCTTTTAATTCTAAGATGGGGAGCAAAACAAGAATTATCCTCCTTTTCTAGATGTGAAAACAGAAGCTTAGACAGGGAGCAGAACCTGAAATATATAAAATCATCCCACTAGTACATGGTATAGCACTTATTCTCCCAGTGTGGTTCCCAGACTAGAGCATCAGCATCACCTGGAACTTGCTGGAAATGCAAATTCTCAAGCCCTACCCCAGATCTACCAAAACAAAACTTCTGGGAGGAGGACCCAGCAATCTGTATTTCAACAAGCTCTCGAGGTGATTCTGATGTATGCTAAAGTCTAAGAATGACCGTGGCAGAGGCTGGATTTAAACCAGGCTCTCCTTGCTAACAGGTAGTCAGGTCCTCCCCACAGCCTACACTGACTTTGGTCTAGTCTCTACTTGTTTATAGGTGGCTGGCTGGCCTCAAGGACACAGTCTCTATCTTGGAACAGGGAACCAGAAATTGGATGAGAAGGGGTTAGAACTGGCTGAGCTTCCCCACAAACTAAAAAGAGCTGGGCAAGTCAGCCACCTTAAGATGCCCTAAGTGGCTACATACGTACTGACCCTTGCATGTGAAATGTGGTGTCTCTGTGCTGAGATCCCAGAAGCGCACAGTGGTGTCTCCAGAGCCACTGGCCAAGTACCTGGGGAAGAAAAGAGGCCCCTTGACTGCTGCAGTGCACCTCAAGATGCTGTACATGTGTATTTCTGCTGCCTATCCAACCATCTGTGAACAAAATCTGGGATAGGACCCCATCTTCTCCTTGAGGAGGAGTAATATAGCAATCATGTTGTTTGGGAAAAGACCTCAGAAGGCTACTTCACCTCCTCCTTCTCAACAGGAAGGACCACAGCTATAACCTGCCTCCCCCCTACCCCTTCCCAGTGCTAGGGGTCAAACTCAAGGCCTTGAACATGCTAGGTGAACACTCTAGTCCTGAGCTACATCCCAGCCCCCTCCCCTTTTTAATTTTGAGACAGTGTCTCAGTTGCTGAGGCTGGCCTTGAACTTGCAACCTCCTGGCTTAGCCTCCAAAGTTGCTAGGATTACAGGCATGAGCCACTAGACCTGGCTATAACTAGCTGTGGAAGCTTTTCATATCCTCCGAGGCCTCTGAGAAGAAATGAATCCAGTTTCATGGGGAATAACAAACTCAGAAAGATGAAGTGACTCATTCAAGTCACAGCTCAGAAGGGATGAAACTGAAGCTCCAATATTCTGACATTAAGTCCATGAAAGACTCTTCCAAGGCAGGTATCCTTAGCCCTCAAGGAACAAACCTCAATAAGGAAGTCCCTTACTTGAAAATTGGGTCCAGAGCTCAAGTCTATAGTAGGCAGAATCAATCTTAACTCTGGGGCACTCTCCCCACCCCAGTTAGAGACTGTACCCCCAAACCCCAACCACAATTCTACAGCTATCCTTACTTTCCTGTGGGGCTAAAGGCCACAGAAATGACTGCTTCACTGTGACCCTCCAAAGAGCTGGTGCAGCGGGTCACGGCTCGGACCCTGAAGATGGCCTGTGGCTGGTAGATGATGTCTAGGATCTTCTCTGTCTCCACTGCCTGGGACTCCAGTGTCTTCCCCAGTGAGGAGACAATTTCAGCATCGTGGACATAGAAAGCCAAGGGCAGGGGATCCTCCTGGAAAGCAGTGGTAAAAGGGCAACTCTACTATGGAGGGCATCTGGGGTCCACCTCTGCCCTGAACACTCCCCATTGGGCTGTGGGAGGTAAGGTTGCAACCCTACTTGGGATCCCCCTATCAGCCCCCATTGAGCAAGACCTTTTGAATTCCTTGAAGAGCAATTTTAGGACATTCACATAGCCTTCTAAAATCCTTTATCTGTATATCACAACCACCCTGGAAAGTAGACATTCATATCCCCACTTGATGGATTAAAAAAAACAGACTCAGAGCAACTAAATGATTAGTTTAATGTCCTACTGCTAATGATCAATTCAGGTTATCTGGTGTTCTGCAAAAGAACTGTAAGATTCAGGGTTAGGGTCACCATCTAGCATTCTCTGGTGTTTTCCAAACCATCCCACTATTCTAAACATGTGTAAAAAGCATCCGAAAAGCTGATTAAAAATGCAGACTGTTTGCCTGGTCTGGTTTAGTAAGTAGGGTGGGGGCAAAGAGCTGCATTTTTAGGCACTACCCCACCCCAGCAGAGAGCAGCACTTCATAAACACTGATTTAAAGGTTAAGAACATGGGTTTTAAGTCTGATAGACTTGCATTCCAATTCCAAATCTATCACCTGGGGATATTAATGTGTCCCCTCTTGAGGGGGTGTGACATGAAATCAAGGAGATTTGTCACCCAATACGTTCAGAATGCGGCCTCTGCGCAGGTAAACCCGATGTAAAAGGGTTTTAAAGGGCTTCCACACGGATCCCACTTTCTGCCCTCACCCGGAAGGCAGGTGGGGATTCTCGCCAGGTAGGCCATCCACTGTCGGTGAGCGGCGGGCCCCTGAACCCCAGACCCTCGATGTCCTGGTCCCCCACGGGGCCCGCCCGGGGGAAGAGATGCTGGGCCGCTCACCTGCGCCAGCAGCGCGTTGCACACCAGCTGCAGCTTGTCGGGAGTGATGTCCACCGGCACGTCGAACGGGGAGCCCAGCAGCTGCCCGCCCTCATCCTGGAACTGCACTAGCAGCCGCTGCACATCAGGTGCCACCGTCTCGTCCTGCGCGAACAAGCGGGGTTGCGGTGAGCTTCGCAGCCCCGACCGCTAGGTCCCAGCTTTGCCTCCCACCGGCCTCCGGGACCCCGCCGGGCGCCGAGCCGCTGCGCCCCCGCCCCATCTGAGCACACCCACCGCCACTGCGGCCGCCATCCTGCGTCCCCACGTGGAGGAGAAAGACTTCGGCAGGACAGAGCGCCGCCGCCGTGTCGCGCGTGGCCGCCGACGACCACAGCGCCCCCTGGGGTTCGGAGGAGAAGAATCGCTCAGCTGCCGGCCGGGGCTCCGGACAAATGCCGCGGCCTTCCTCTGCTCTACAGCCTCCTCTGGAGGCGACGCCTTCCACATTAGTCCCCGCGGTGCCTTCCTGGGTACAACCAACCTTTAAACTCTTCGCAACAGGGATTTTTACCCCATTTTATAGATGAGCAAACCGAGGCTCTGGGAAGCTAATGATTTATCTCCAAATCACAGAAAACGGCAGAGGCTGAGTGGGTTGAGCTCCAGGTAGCACACCTAGCAGGGATGGCTTACGAAGTCAGAAACTATTATTCTTTTAAAAAATGGATCCGTCAATTAAGATATGATGAGCAGAAGAAAAGCAAATAATCTCAGCTGGACGTGGTGGTGCAAACCTGTAATCCCAACTACTCGGGAGGCTGAGGCAGGAGGATGACAGTTTTGAAGCTAGCCTGGGCAATTTAAGGGCAGGGGTGTAGCTCAGTGGTGGAGTGCCTGGGTTTGATCTCCAGCACTCCAAAAAAAAAAAAAGCAAACTATCTACAGTTACCAGCTCTGTACAGCAATGATAATAATAGTAATGATAGCACTGAGGCAGGCATTGTTCCAAGTGCTTTATATACGTAACTCATTTAATCCTCACAACAACCCTTTTCTCCCACATTCCTGATAAGGAAACTGAGCAAAGAGTAATGAACATGAGCTCTCTTATTGGTCACTTGGGGTCTTCCCCAGCCACTCTCCTGTCTCTGGTCATCTCAAGGAGGCAGTCTAAAACTCCTCAAGCCACTTCTGGCTCACTTACAACCTTGTTCCCTCCAGTTACTCTACCACACTGACAACTTCACTTTTTTTTTTGGTACTGAGGATTGAACCCAGAGATGCTTAACCACTGAGCCACATTCCCAGCCCTTTTTATGTTTTATGTATAAACAGAGTCTTACTGAGTGGGTCAGGTCCTCGCTAAGTTGCTGAGGCTGGCTTTGAACTTGCGATCATCCTGCCTCCGCCTCCTGAGCCTTGGGATTACAGGCGTACACTACTACGCCCAGCTCACCATCACTTCCTGTCTGGACCACCACTACAGCCTTTGGACTCGCCTCCCTGTCTCTATCCCCTCCTCTTCTTGTCCGTTTTCCATGTTGCAGCCAGGGCCATCTTTCAAATCAAAAAGCTGCTCCATTACTGACTCTTCATGCCAAACTCCTGTGATGGCCCCCTTGCAGCAGGAATGAACCAAACTCTTTTTTTAAAAAAAAATTTAATTTTAGTTAGACACAATACCTTTACTATTTATTTATTTATTTATTTTTATGTGGTGCTGAGTATGGAACCCCGTGCCTCACATGTGCTAGGCAGGTACTCTACCACTGAGCCACAACCCCAACCCCCGAACCCAACTTCATGGTCCACTCAGCCTCACTGTCTCCAGCCACCCCTCTCCCTTTAAGATCAGATCCTTCTGTCTTGTTTCTGAACTCATCCAAGGCATGGCTCCTCCTGCATTAGTGCTCTTGTACTTGCAGAGTTTGTTTTTTATTTTATTTTTTCTGTCTAGGAATATTATGGACAGAATTGTGTCCTTTGAAATGTATATGTCAAAAAGTATAGGCCTTCTAAGGAAGAAGTAAAGGGTAAGTGAGGTCATTAGGGCAGGGCCCCAGTTGCATTGAACTGGTGCCTTTATAAGAAGAGAAGGGAGTCCAGAGCATGCATGCTGCCCCCATCCCTGAGTCTCTCTCCCTCTCCTCCACATACTTCATTCTGAGGACGCGAAAGCACTAGGGAAACCAAGAAGATGACTGTCTGCAAGCAGAGGAGAGAGGTCTCACCAGAGTCCAACCCAGATGGCACCTTGATCTTAGGCTTCTCCAGCCCAGAGCTGTGAGAAAATCAATGTCTGCTGTTTGGGCCTCTCAGCTGATGGTATTCTGTTATGGCTATCAGAGCAGACTAGTACAGAAATAGTTCTTCATTCTTCAGGTCTGGCCTTAAATTTTCATTCATTTATCCATCCAGCAAATGTATTCAACATGTATTCTCTGCCAGACATTGTTCTTGGAACTCTACCTACATAACTAACTTATCACTTGTTCAAGGAAACCGTCTCTGAAACATCATAGTTCCCTGTTTTACATTTTAATTTTATTTATTTATTTGGTACCAGGCATTGAACCTAGGGGTGCTTAGCTACTGAGCTGCATCCCCAGCCCTTTTTATGTTTTATTTTGAGACAAGGTCTTGTTAGTAGCTCAGTGCCTTGCTAAGCTACTGAGGCTGGCTTTGAACTTGTGATCCTCCTGCCTCAGCCTCCTAAATTGCTGGGATTATAGGTGTGAGCCACCAAGCCTGGCCTGTTTTGTGTTTTTAAAACATCCTAGTATTCCTCACATTTAGAAATCACAGATCCAGCTGGGCATGGTGGGGCACTCCTAAGAACTCAGGAGGCTGAGGCAGGAGGATCACAAGTTTGAAGCCAGCCTCAGCAACTAAGCAAGACTCTGTCTCAAAAATTAAAAGGGATGGGAATGTAGTTTTATGGTAGAGCACTCCTGGATTCAATCCCCAGTACAAAAAAAAAAAAAAGAAAAAAAAGAAAAGAAATCACAGTTTCATGCAATTACTTCATTAATTAATTCAATAAATATCACTGAGCACTTAGTATGTACCACACATTGGTGTAGACACTGAAAATATGTAAGTAAATACGAGGCACAAATCCTTGCCCCTGTGAGTATTCTGTGCTTCCCTTACCATTCATAGTTCCTGGAACATAGGAAATGCTTGTAGAATAAATTACTGATCAGGATTCAGATTTAGGGTCCCTTACCCCTAAAATCACAGAACCAAAGTTCTCTGCTAATGACAAGCTCCCTGTCATATTACCTCATCGTTTGCCCCACAAATGGGTCCCAGATTTGGGATACAAAGAGGGCAGGGGATTCAACCCTCCATCCATTCATTTATTCATTCAACAAATACATGTTAAGCCGGGCGTAGTGGCACGCACCTGCACGGGAGGCTGAGGCAGGAGGATGGCTTGAGCCCAGGACTTCAAAGCCAGTCTGGGCAACACGGTGAGAACCCTTATGAGAACAACAAAACCTTGGACAAAACCAAAATCAATCATGGGTTGGGGTTGAGCCTCATGTTTAGCAGGGCAGTAGAGCCTGTCCAAGGCCATTATCTGTGTCTGAGTTCCAAGGCCACAGGACTAGGAGCAGAATCTTGTGTGGACGATCCACTTACCCTTTTTCTTCAGTGTCTTTCAGGCAAGTTGGAACATATATGGGAGGTGGGAGTGGAACAGAGATGATAAGCACAGTCTGCATGTAATGCCATCCTCTCACGCAGAGGACAGACTCTACTTGTCTCTCTGGGAGGGTGTGGGGGGTGTTGCAACCTACCTGAACTGCCGTCCATGCCTTCCGGGTACGAGCTCTCAGCCCAGGTTTGGGGGCGTTGGAGGGCAGGAAGGTTCTCAGTCCAAGTGGGGACATCTAAGTACATCTGCCTTGGGAGCCCTCCGTGGGTGAAGGAGCAACAGTTGCACCCCAGGATAGCCCCCTCTGTGATGGTGGGAGCAGCTTGTCCTGGGAAGCTGCTTCTGAGGAGGAACCTCCTCTTGTCCTGGGAGAGTTCCCTGTCACCTGGGCTGGGAGTCATAGTTCTTGGTCTCAGGAAATTTGCATTCTGACCCAGCCCTGGTCCTAGATTTCAGTCTGATGAGAAAGAAACAGAGTTGTCAGGGAGTTCCCAATCTGACTGGGGAGGTAGGATGAATATATTCACAGGACACAGTGGAGGGATGGGAGAAGACATTCATACCCAAACAGCAACCCCCACACACTATACCCTGCAAGTCGGGCTGGTCTTTCTGCAAAGCAAGGCCATTTCAACAAGTGCATGCAGGAGAGCCAGGTTGAGGTGTTGCAACTAGTACAAGTGGAAGAGGAAGAGGAACTTTCCTCCAGTCTGCCCTTCCCCTCCCCCCAGAAAGGCATTTCTGGAAGTCTCCAGTTGGTCAGGGACCTGGGCAGCTGCTCTGTGTCCAAGTCCATCAGCCCCTCAGCTGTCACTTTGCTCCCAAAATAGCAGTGGTGGTGGTGGAGGGGAGGAGGTTGTTTATCTGGGATGGAGGTGGGGATGGGGCATTATGGCTGTGCCTGGGGAGGGGGTCTGCTGGGGAGTTCTCGTCCTTTCTGGATCTTTCAATCTTTGTGGTACGAGTGTCTGAGGCTCCCAGGACTGCCCCTGAGCCTGGTGCTCAAGGGACAGAGGACAGTCAGCATCTCCACGTGGTCATGACTATCCAGTCCGGGGAGGGGAAGGGCCGTGAGTATCAATGACAGACTCCAGGGACACCTGCCCCTGTGTCCAAATATGGTCTGGAGCCACTGGCTGGAGTGATAAAGTCTCCTGGGTCAGGGGTGGGAGGGGCAGACTGAGGCTGCTGGCCGAGGTGGACAGGAGAACTCCAGACCAGCATCCCGGGAGCAAGCACCTTGTTGAGAGGGTGAGCTGCCCAAGAGACCACAGGGAGAGGGCATTGGGAACCTCAGGCCTGCTGGAACATGACAGCATGGGCCTTGAGCCCCTGGCTTCACCCACCTAGACTGGGAGGCACAAGGACTCAGACACTCTTCTCAGGGGACCAAGCTCTGAGCAAATGTTTTAATGTCCTTCAGGGGCAATGATTTTGGGGGTGCTCGGGTGGGTCCCTTCACACAGAATCCCCGTCCTCCTCCCTGGTGGTGACCTGGAGCCCTGGACCTCAGGTGAGGAGCCCTGCCCTGGGTCTGGAGTGAGGGGCTGACCAGACAGAGCTGCCCCTGTCCAGACAGATGGCTGAGGTGGAAGCAGCACAGCTGAAGGAGGAAGGGAACCGGCACTTCCAGAGCCAGGACTACAAGGCGGCGACGAAGAGCTACAGCCAGGCCCTGAAGCTGACCAAGGACAGGTCACTGCTGGCCACGCTCTATAGGAATCGGGCAGCCTGTGGCCTGAAAATGGTCTGTGCAGGGTCTGGGGCTCTTGGGGCTGGGAGGCAGGGCTGAGAGATGGCCCTTGTCCTGACAGGAATTGGCCACTGTCCTCTCCGTCTCACCTGGACACAATGGGGTGGAGAAGGGTGCCTCCTACTGCCCCAGCCACTACTCTGGAGAGAGACTTTGACCCAGTTCACAATGCCTAATGCCAGGGGCTTTTCAGATGCACTTTCACAGCAGCTTCAGAACAGCCCTTTGAGGTAGCTGCTGCTATTGTCTCCATGTTGCAGACAAGAAACTCAGGGCTCAGAGGGCTTCATGAACTTGTCCCAGCTCTCCCAGGTGGTCACAGAGTTTGCCTGTTGCCAAAGCCCATCTACTTTCCCATGCCTAGGGCTGCCCAGCAAACCCTCTTCTGTCTCTGCCAGGACACTCTCTGGTGGCCTCTGCGTTGGGCCCCCCATCAATTGCTCCTTCCCCTCCCCCGTTTCTCAGGAGAACTACATCCAGGCAGCTTCAGATGCATCAAGAGGTGAGTCTACCCACCCCTGACTCTGCCTATCCCAGTATGGTCTATTCTGGGTTTTGTTTTGTTCCTTTTTTTTCAAGAAACAATGATAGTCTGGAGTGAGTTCAGAACAGATAGAACCAGCCAGGCATGGTGGCACACACCTATAATCCTAGCAATTTAGGAGACTGAGGCAGGGTGGATCACAAGTTCAAGAGCAGCCTCGGCAACTTAGCAAGGCCCTATCTCAAAATAAAAAATAAAAAGAGCTGGATGTGTAGCTCAGTGGTAGAGCATGCCTGGATTCAATCTCCAGCACACACACACACTCACACATGAACATACATTCACACACACAAAGGGAGGGAGGGAACCAGAAACAGTTGAAGGAAGCAGCAACATTTAGCCTCAGGAAGGCAACTCCCAGGTGGGCAGAGCGGCTGCCTTCAAATACATAAAGGTTGTCACAAGGAACCAGGATTGGATTTCATCTCGGGGGTTCCAGAGCCAGACTTAGGATAAAAGGACAAAGTTATAGGGAGTATATTTTGGGTAGGAAGAGGGAAGGTTTTCTAACAGAGCTGCCTGGCTGTCTTGAGAAGGAGGGAGCTCCCCGTTGTGGGAGATTTGCACGCACCAATCGGATGAGCCCCTACAAGACTGGAGCTTTAGGAACTGAATGAGATGACCCTAAGCTCTCTTTCAGTCTTAGCCTCTGTGGCTCTTACTGTCGCCTTAACCAAAAGATGGTATGGGACAGAAAGTCCACATGGGTGGACAATCTCCAAGGAAGACAGGATTCTGGAATTGGGGCTAGGGTGGAAGTAGGGAGAGGTGATCTGCAGCCTGGCCCCCTGAGACTCTGCCTGTCTCCCCTTTCTAGCCATCGACATCAACTCCTCAGACATCAAGGCTCTGTATCGGCGATGCCAGGCACTGGAGCAACTGGGCAAGTTGGACCAGGCCTTCAAGGATGTGCAGCGCTGTGCCACCCTTGAGCCACGGAACCAGAACTTCCAGGAGACGCTGAGGAGGCTCAACACTAGCATTCAAGAGAAGGTAGCTGGGGGCTGGGATTGTAGCTCAGCAGTAGAGCGCTTGCCTCGCATGCGTGAGGCCCTGGGTTCGATCCTCGGCACCACATACAAAGCAATAAAATAAAGACATTGTATTAACAAAAAAAAAAAAAAAAAGAGAGAGAGAGAGAGAAGGTAGCTGGATCTCTTCCCACAAACCTTGGGTGTCCACCCACTTCCTAGTAGGTATAGATGAAGGAAGCAGGACCTAGAACAATGCCAGCCCTACCTCCACACTCTGAGCTGGAGACAGTAAGGAGCACCGGCAGGCTCCACAGGACTGCTGAGCAGGTGCACCTACCTGTGATGATTAAAAGGTGTTGTGCTGCTGTCTGAGGGCACCAGGCAGCCAGGGCTAGAACAGGGTCTTATAAATTCCAGATGGAAGCTTGTTTAAAAAAAATATTTTTTTAGTTGTCAATAGATCTTTTTTTTTTTTTTAAATTTATATGTGGTACTGGGGATTGAACCCAGTGCCTCACACGTGCTAGGCCAGCGCTCCGCCACTGAGCTACAACCTCTGCCCCAGATGGAAGCTTAAAAAAAAAAAAGCTATGATCACTTAGCATTCAAATGTCTAAGTGAATTTATTCTAAAATTGAGCTGATGTTTCCTTCTCTTCCAAGACTATTATGATGAGGGCTGGGGATATAGCTCAGTTGGTAGAGTGCTTGCCTTGCATGCACAAGGCCCTGGGTTCAATCTCCAGCACCACAAAAACAAAACAACCAAACCAAGACTATTATGATGACCAAATGGGCTAATGAATGTAACTAGATTGTGAGCATCAGACTTAATTTCATTCATCATTCTATCGCCAACATCTAGAACAGTGCCTGGCACACAGTTGTTATTCAGTTAACCTTTGTTGAATGAATAAATGAATGTGCTGGGGCCCGGAATAAACTTTAAAAAAATTATTCTTATTAATTACACATGACAGTAGAATGTATTTTGACATATTATACATATATGGAGTATAACTTCTCATTCTTCTGGTTGTACGTGATGTAGAATTACATTGGTCGTGTAATCATATATGCACGTAAGATAGCAATGTCCAATTCATTCTACTATCTTTATATTTCCATTGCCCCTCCCTTCCCTTTACTCCCCTTTGTCTAATCCAAAGTACTTCTATTCTCCCCGCTCCCTGACCCCCACACTCCTGCTCCCTTGTTATGGGTTAGCATCTGCATATCAGAGAAAACATTTTGCCTTTGGTTTTTTGGGGATTGGCTTATTTCCAGAATAAACTTTTAATATTTACTGAGATGAACAGATCGAAATAATGTGACCCCCTCCTGCCTCCCTCATGAATACCTCCTCTCTCCTCAGCTCCGTGTGCAATTCTCCACAGACTCGAGGGTACAGAACATGTTTGAGATCCTTTTGGACCAAAATAGTAATGCTGATAAACTGGAAAAGGTAAGCGACAGACGGCGCCAGTCAGCCAGCAGAGGGCGCTCTCGGACCCGCAGCTCCTGATGCTGGGTGCCTCCAGGTCTGCACTAATCTTCCCTGACAGGCTCAGAACCAAAGGCGGGGGCGCTTGTCCTTGAAGTACAGGGAGGGAAATTAGCCCAAAGTCAAGCACGTTACAAAACAGTACCTTAATTAGAGTGAATCCGATGTGGAGAATCATGCAGCATGATCAGATTCTGTCTTTAAGAGTCTGATATTTTATTCATCATATTTTTTGACATTGATTTTGATTTTTAAGAACATTACACCAAGTATTATTTGCCTGGATTACTAGCTTTGGGGTACCTCTTTAAATTTTGCACCCAAGGTGAATGCCTCAGGTGCCTCACCATAATCTCGAAACTGAGATACAATAACGAATTCAAATAATGTTTCTCTTTTTTTTTCATTTAGAAATATTGCCAACTCATTCTGAAACATTAAAATATGTACCAAGCCGGGGGTGGTGGCACATGCCTGTAATCCCAGCACTTTGGGAGGCTGAGACAGGAGAATTCCCAAGTTCGACGCCAGCCTCAGCAACAGCGAGGTGCTAAGCAACTCACAAAATAGGGCTGGGGATGTGGCTCAGTGGTCAAGTACCCCTGAGTTCAATCCCCGGTACCAAAAAAAGTACTGATACAAACATCTTAACCAAATGTGGTGCTGTATTTTTTCATGTTCCCTTCTAGTCCTCCTTTGGAAAAGAAGTAATATTGAACATTTGAATGTTTTACATTTACAAGAACTTGATAGATAGTGCCTGGAGGTGAGAGTTGTTAGTTTTACAGTCAGAAAATGCACATGATATGCAAATCTCTCTCTTTTATTTTTTTCAGTATTGGAGATTGAACTCAGGGGTTCTCTACCACTGAGCTACATCTGCAGACCTTTTTGTCTTATTGGAAAGCAGGTCTAAGTTGAGCAAGTTGGCCTTTCATCTCTTGCCATGGCCTCCCCCCAGTCATTTTTTTATTTTTATTTTTTAAAAATCAAGTTATATTTCAGTGGAAAAATTCCTGGGCACTGGATGTAATAAACATCACATTTAAGACTGCAACAAAACTTCTGCTTTTATATAGTTGAAGGAAAAACTCACACAAAGTACAGGTAGAAACATGATGTCTTAGCAAATCAAATAAAAATGAAAAACTCTGGAACTTGAAACTAAAATGAGACAGTAGAAAGCAAATGGTAGCATTAATGGTGTTTCAATTACCTATGAGGTTTCATTTCTTTCCTCTTTTTAAAAAAAATTTTAGTTGTTACCAAATAATTTTTTTTGTTGTTTCAAAGGATAGCGTCAATAAAGTGAAAATACAACTCACAGAATGGCAGAAAATATTTGCAAATCACATATTTAAAAAGAAATGGACATTCAGAACATAAGAAAGTATACAAATTGCAACAGCCTCTTGAGTAGCTGTGATTACAGGTGTGCATCACCACATCCAGCTTGGAGTCATTTATATAAAGATATATATATATATAAATATATAAACATACTTTAGTTGTAGAGGGACACAATACTCCCATTTTTAAAAAGTATTTTTCAGTTGTCAATGGACCTTTATTTTATTTATTTATATGTGGTGCTGAGAATCGAACCCAGTGTGCCCCACATGTGCCAAGTAAGCGCTCTACCACTGAGCCACAACTCCAGCCCCCCATTTTTATTTATTTATTTTTTATGTGGTGCTGAGGCCTGAACCCAGTGCCCCACACATGCTAGGCAAGCACTCTACCACTGTGTTACAACTCCAACCCTTGGAGTCTTTTTATCTATAATTTTGCTAAGTGTTTTTCTTGCTTTGGTTCTTGGTATTTTTTGTGTTTTTGTTTGTTTGTTTGTTTTGTATCAAGGATTGAACCCAAGGGTGCTAACCTCTGGGCCACATCCCACCCCCTTTAAAAAATGTTTTATTTAGATACAGTGTCTTGCTAAGTTGCTTAGTTCCTTACTGAATTGCTGAGGCTGGCTTTGAACTCAAAATCCTCTTGCCCTAGCCTTCCGAGTCACTGGGATTATAGGAATGTACCACTACGTCCAGCTCAGTTTTTGTTTTTGTTTTGTGGGTCCCTCCTTCCTCTAGTGCTGGGCATCATACCCAGGGCCTTGTGTATGCTAGGCAAGTGCTCTACCATTGAGCTATATTCCCAAACCTTATCTATGAGTTTAATGGCTACAATGTATTTCATCAAGTTGGTCTTTGTGCAGATGACTTTGACTTCTTTTGAATTATGTTTTTGGGCTGTTTCCAGCAGTAGGATTATAAGAGAACATAACGTTCTGAGGAGCCATTGCTTGCACCAACCTCTGTACTTGGCCCATAAACAAAGCCTCAGCAATCCTACCTCCTTCTTGACCCTCCTTGTCTCTCCCCTCCTTCAGGCTGCCAACAACCTCATTGTGCTGGGCAGGGAGGAAGCAGGGGCTGAGAGGATCTTCCAGAACAATGGAGTGGCCCTGCTGCTGCAGCTCCTGGACACTAAGAGACCTGAGCTGGTGCTGGCTGCAGTGCGGACTCTGTCAGGCATGTGCAGTGGCCACCGAGCTAGGGTGAGGACCAGGGGACTATTGTGCTCAGTGCAGGTGGTTACCCTCCAAGGATTTGGAGGGCAACACATGGCCAGGGTTGTGACTGGCATAAAGGGAACCTAATAAAAAGTCTAGAGCATTTTCCTATCCACCAACCTTGGTTGTATGGTCCCTGTTTCCAAAGTGTTTCAGGCCTGGAAATGGGTTTGATTAAACAGAGGTAATGAATTGAGAGTGGTTTAAGGGAAGGAGCTGAATTCAAAGGTATGCCAGTTCATTTTCATACTATCTTTGAGACCCAGTGTGTATTTTACACTGACACCACATCTCCATATAGTCTTGCTATGCTGCAAGGCTCAAAATCCCAGTGTGGTGAGGGGTGCTGTTTTGGGTGGTGCCCTTCTTAACCTCTGGAGAGAGGTTTCCCAGGCTGTGGGCCTCAGGAGAGCGGGGCTGGCTGTGTTCATTTCCCCACGGCATGGAGTGGGATGGGAGTGGATCTTACCCACTCCTCACATGCACGTAGCTGGGAAGGACAGCGTAGCTGACTGTGGTTCTTGTTGGGGGTCTAGGCCACGGCGATTTTGCATGCGGTTGGCATAGGCCGGATCTGTGGCCTCATGTCCGTGGAGAACGAGGAGATGTGTCTGGCCATCTGCAACCTGCTCCAGGCCATCATTGACTCCCTGTCTGGGGAGGACAAGCGCGAGCATCGAGGGAAGGAGGAGGCCCTGGTTCTAGGTAGGAGAAATTCTGTTTTGGAGCAAATGGTCTCAAAGGGACAGTCAATCACCAGACTGGGCATTTCCTGTGTGTGGAGGTGGCCTGATTATTTATTTATTGGTACCACTGAACTACATCCCAGCCCTTTTTAATTTTTTTGGTGGTGCTGGGGATTGAACCCATGGCATTGTGCATGCGAGGCAAGCGCTCTACCAACTGAGCTATATCCCCAGTCCCCCTTTTTATTTTATTTTATTCTATTTTATTGGTACCAGGTATTGAACTCAGGGGTACTCGACCACTGAGTCACATCCCCAGCCCTATTTTGTTTATTTAGACACAGGGTCTCACCGAATTGCTTAGTGCCTCCCATTGCTGAGGCTGGCTTTGAACTTGCAATTCTCCTGTCTCAGCCTCCCAAAGTGCTGGGATTACAGGCGTGAGCCACCACGCCCGGCTCCCTTTTTATTTTTATTTTTTATTTTTTTAAATATTTTTTTAGTTGTAGATAAACACAATACCTTTATTTGTTTATTTTATGTGGTGCTGAGGATCGAACCCAGTGCCTCACACATGCAAAGCAAGCACTCTACCATTGAGCCACAACCCCAGCCCTCCCTTTTTATTTTTCATGTTGAGATATAAAATGATCTCATTTAGTTGATTAATTAAGGCCTTGATAAATTGCTAAAGCTGGCCTTGAACTTGCAATCCTCCTGCCTCAGTGTCTTGAATTGCTGGGATCACAGGTATGCACCACCACACCTGGCCCTAGTTTTATTTTTATTTGTGTTTTCTGATTATCAAAGCATGAGAGGCATAACAACAGTATTTACTGTAGCCAAAAAGGTGGAAAATACACAAGTGTCAACCAGGCATGACGATGCATGCCTGTAATCCCAGCAACTCAGGAGGCTGAGGCAAGAGAATTGCAAGTTTGAGACCAGCCTCAGCGACTTAGCAAGACCCTTCCTCAAAATAAAGAATAGAAAGGCTGGTATTTAGTGCAGTGGTAGAGCTCCCTAGAGTTCAGTACCATTCTGTACAAAGTCTCTATCGTGGATGACTAGAGAATCAAATATGGCATATGCGTGCAATGGGGAATCATTCAACCTCAACCGGAAGTTAGTTCTGATGTGCTGCAACACAGATGGACCGTGAAGACGTTTTGCTAAGTGAAACGAGCCAGTTGCAAAAGGACAAATACCATGTGATTCCGTTTGCATGATATCTCATGGTGTCTGATTCATAGAGACTGGAAGTAGAAAGGTGCTTACCTGAGGCGGGGGCTGGGGGAGTCATTGTTTAATGGATACAAAGTTTAGTTTTGTAAGGGGAAAACCTCTGTGGATGGATAGTGGTGATGTTTGCTTAACAATGTGAATAGACTTAATGACATGGCAGAGTACACTTAAAATGGTTAAAATGGTAACTTTTATGTTATCTATATTTTATCCCAATTTTAAAAAAGTTCAGAGGCTTACTAGAGAAATTTGGGGTAATATAGAAATATGTAAGGATGAGAAAAAAAATACCTGTAATCACTCATTCAGTAACCACTGCTGTAATCACTGTCTGTCCTATTTCTATCCATATAAATACAAATATTCATATAAATATCTATTCAGCACAATTGAAATTCTGCTTTGGATAGTTTCATGATTTTATCTTCTCTGAGTATTATATTAGTATTGCATACCATTTAAAATTCTTTTTTTGAGGGAGGTACTGGGAATTGAACTCAGGGGTACTTTACCACTGATCTACGTCCCCAGCCCTTTTT
>PVHX01017607.1:0-39449 GCA_004024805.1 Geosciurus inauris | reverse complement strand
GTACATATACACAATGGAATATTATTCAGCAATAAAAGAGAATAAAATTATGGCATTTGCAGGCAAATGGATGGAATTGGAGAACATTATGCTAAGTGAAGTAAGCCAATCCCAAAAAACCAAATGCCAAATGTTCTCTCTGATTAGTGGATGATGATACATAAGGGGGGTGGGAATGGGGAACATAGGAGAAATGGAGCAACTCTGGATGCAGCAGAGGGGAGGTGGGGGGAGGGAAAGGGGACTGGGTACAGTAAAGATGGTTGATTGAGATCGTTGTTACTATCCTTGGTGCATGTATGTAGACACAAATGGTATGACTTTATCTGGCTTGCAACCAGAGAAATGGAAAAATTGAGCTCTATATATGTACTATGACTTGAAATGCATTTAAATAAATTATTTTTAAAAATAAGTCATTGTAAAGATGAAACAAAATGACAACACACAGAGTACTCAGCACTGTACCTGGTACACAATGGGTGTTTCATCAATGGTGCCATAAGTTAACCTATTCATACCAACAGTTAACCGATGGCTTTTACTGTTAGATATCTAAATGCTATATTCAAAAACTACTTAGAATCCAAACCACAAATACTCAGAGCACACACTGATATGTAGTTGAATGACTTGATGAATTGTCTCAAATACTCCATGCCTTTAAGGACTCTACAAGAAGAAGTTTTATTTCAACTTTATTTCAAACAAACAATGATCCACTCCATTGTTTCCTCCAATTTGTGTAAATGCAGCTATTTACCCAACAGATCACATCTTGTCTCATGGCAAAAGTCCAAATATGGGCCAGATTCCATGGTGCAAGTTGTGGCAGAGTTACGAACACCACACCTTAAAGTGAGCTGAAGAACACAATCACAAGCCCAGTGTACACACAAACTCCAAACATAGCTTGGCTCCAAAGAAGGCAATAAGAACTGGTCACAGCTTGTTCTGCCTGCCTCCAAAGGGAAAAAAAGGTTACTCTGACACGCAAACACTTAAATCTTACATGTCTACCTTCTTTGACTTCCCAAATTTCCATGAGTGGTCTATTTTAGTAATGTCTCCATTCTTTATCTCTCTGATATCTAACCCAATGCAAGCTGGCTTCTTCCCCTCTCAAGACATGACAATCCTCAAGGCCATCTGTAAAGACCTTGCCACAAATTCAGCACTTCAGATCCCTTCTCTCTGGTCTTTGTTGTCCCATCCTCTTCCATTCTTGGGACTCTTTTCCTCCATGCCCTCTGGGTCTCTTCCACCCTCTTCCTCCCATCCTGAAGTTATGCACATTCCCTTAGTCTCAGCCTTCTGCTCATCTTGGGGAGAACTTATTTGAAACTATAGCTTTCATTCTGTATATCCAGACTTCACTTTCTCAGTCCAGGCTTCAATCCTGCATTTCTGATTATCTACTGGACATTTCCTATGTATAAATCCTGATACCCTGAATTCAACATATCTAAAACCAGATGCATCAACCACCCCTTTCCAACCACAACATCCACACTTCTGTCAATGATACCATTATGAACCCCTAAATGTAAATTTTCCCCTTCTTTGACTCCTATTTTTAAAGCCTAAAAAATTGAAAATGCAATTGGTTGCCTGTTGACAACATTTCTTCTATAGGTCATTTGCTCTCATTACTATTAGCCATATGTCTTCATGTAGGGATCACTGCTATTGCTTTATAATAGAGCCCCATGCCTCTTGCCCAGCTATTAAGTGAATGTTCCTAAAACATCACTTCAGTTGTTTTACTTCTTTGCTCAAAATAACTTCAATAGGTTCCCACTGCCTTTAGGATAAAGTCTAAGTGCCTTAGCCTGGCACTCAGGGTCTAGAAAGGAGTTGACAAACTACAGCATGCAGGCCAAACCCAGGCCACCATCTGATTCTCTCGTTTTACTGGAATGAAGTCATACTCATTCATTTATATATCATCTATGGCTGTCTTCTTTCTACCAAAGCAGAGTTGAGTAGATATAACAGAGACTACATGACCTAGGAAGCCAAAAATATTTAGTGTATGGTTCTTTACAAAAAAAAAAAAAAAAATACTGACTGTGGGCTAGAGTAATCAGATACTAGTAGATACTGCCAAAGTCCTTGCCCATGATTCCTTTGAATGAAGCTTTTGCTCCTTTGGGTCTATCTCTGAGCTCACTTTCTTCATGCCTTACACACATGTTCTCAAGCTCTGAAAATTTTATCTCACTCTTCCTTGGATATTTTCCAAATGACTTTTATTTTCAAAACAGAACCAAAGTTCCACCTCTCTATGATGACAACTGTATTTGTCCCTTGCAACTGTGGATTCTTACCTCCAGCCTCCCTCTTTACATCTACCACAGTAATCTACAGCAAGATTCCACATCTCCCATGTATACTTTTGGCCTATTCTATAGGTTTCTCTAGGGTCCAAGCTTGGGAACCTCCACAGAGTGCCTACCTGCCAATGACACCTGCCTTGCCTTTCATGCCAAATAGCAATCCTCGATAGCATAATTTGGTAAGAAGGCATCAAACAAACTTACCAACCAAGGCCTAGGATTCCACATTTGAGTAGTCAAGGTTGGGTCCAAAAGCATACACTCTAGCCAGCACCACCTAAAAGCCAATGAAATCAAGAGTTTAGCTTTTAAAGAAAATATTTAGACATTTTCTTTAAATTCACAATGTGCATTAAGTTTTGAATGACTCTTCTCCTAGGATGCCCATGTTTGTTTCTTTGCCTAGAAAATCCCCACTTATTCTTCAAATCCATTGCATAGTCGTTGCCTGGAAGCTTCCTGGGTGTCCCAGGCAGGCCAGGTAGCCCCTCCTCTCAATTCCCATCATATTCTCGTAACACATATGGTAAAACATATGGCATAATTTCTTTTTTAGGAATGAGGGTCCCTAGATTGTAGCCTTCTCAAGATAAGAGGAATGTTAAATTCAACCCATCCCTTATCCCCACTATCCAGAATACCACAGGCATTTAGATGGTCCTCAATAAATACTTGTTTTTAAAAAATGAGTACAACCTACCCAATCCATTAACACATGCCTGGGTATCTAAGGTTCTGTTAGGCACAAATTTCCACCACAAAAATGCATGCATACCTCAATCCTATTGCTTTAAATAGGCAACAATTTACCAGGAAGGATTAAAAAGATCACTCTAAACACACACCTTTGTAATGACACTCCCCTGGGCAGAAAACTTCAGAGGCTCCCAAAATCTAAGATCAAATTCCATAGCGGGAATACCAGGCCTGCATCAACTGGACTGGCCTGACTTTGCAGCCTTAGCTGACTTGGGTTCCTCAGGGGACCCTACCACCAGACAAGCAGGACTGGTAGTTGGTCTCCAAACACACAGACCCCCTCAGCATTTCCTTTAGTTGGATGTCTTCTTCCACTTTTCTCTACATTAATCTCCATCTACAGATGCCATTTATTTCAAACATCATATCCCAGATTAAGTTCAGAGTTGGGGGGGAGGAAAGAAAAGTGCATTTTTCCTCACCAATTTTTTACTATAGCAAAGTACACATAACATAAAATTTATAATCATAACCATTTTAAGGGTACAGTTTGGTAGTATTAAGTACAATTCATATTGTTCTACCACCACCACCATCTATCTCCAGAACTCTTTATCTACAAAATGGAAACTCTATATCCATTAAACAGTAACTCCCTTCCCCCACCAAGTCCCTGGCACCCAATAAATTTTAGTAAAATGAATGAATAAATGAATACATGAATAAACCTGACTCAATCCTCTCCACAGAAGTAGTATCTTCTGCAGAACTCTCATGGTACAATCTTCACATTTCACATCTTTCTCAGATTTATTTTGATCAATCCTAAATGGGTTTTTTTGGATTTTTTTTTTCACAATTATATTCTTCTTCAGGACAGGAACTATGACTTTAATATTAAGCTTAGGTCCAAAAGCATGCATTTGGCCTGTCCTCCACACTGCTGGATCCATTGGTCATGCCTTAATCCTCACCTTGCAGGTTTTGACACCAGTTCATCGTTCCCTCTTGTGTGGCCACTCTCTTCACTTGGTTTCAAGGATAGCTTTCTCTCTTGGTTTTATACTCACCTCCCTGGCTGTTCCTTCTCATCTCACCTCCTCTTTTGATCGCATCCCTTCACTGTCACTCCCTTGGTGATCTCACCTAGGTTCATGAATTCAAATATCACCTCCCTGCTGATGATCATGCTCACTCAGATTTCTCCCCAAGCCTGGACCTCTCTAAACTTCTGACTTGTATGCCCAGCAGCCAGTACCAAAGTCAGAAGTCAACAAAACAGGAACACTATGTGGCCACATTACGCACCTCACACGTAACATGTCTGACAGATCCCTGACCCCCCTCCAAACCTGTTCCTCACAGTATCTAGCCCATTTCAGTTTGAAATACCTTTCTTCTCCCAGGTCAAAGATTAGGAATTGTTCCTGTCTCCTCTTTTCCTCACTCCATACCCAATCATCACCCAAACTGGTTTTTACATTCAAAATATGAACATTTCTCACCACCTCCACCATTACCATCCTAGTTTTTTGCAACAGCCTCCTAACTTGGGTCCCTGTTTCTACCCTTGGTGTTGTTCCTACCTCTACCCACAGTCTATTCTTAGTAGAGGAGGAAATCTGCTGCAACCTGAGTCACATCGTGCCATTCTTAAATTCCTTAAAAGCCTAAAATAGCACTATAACCCTGGGGAGGCTGTGGGACAGTAGGGTCCCCCAAACAGTATCCTCCTCTCATCCATCCATTTCTCCACTCGAAGTCCTGACAGTATCTCCTTTTTGTGATTTCTCAAAGAATGAAAACTTTTTAAAGGGAGGAACATGCAAGCAGCCAGCCTCCCTTTCCAGTTAGGGTAGCACAGCAAACCAGCAAGCCACATATCTCAAGAAGCAAGAAGGTATATGGAGTCTGCCACCACTAATAACTAGTTTTCAGTGATAAGGCTAGCCTTCCAGAGAATATTTATTTACCCTCCTGGTGGTGGTCAGAACCTTCCTTAAGCCCTTCTTATTCCAACTTGTCTGGTCACGAAGTCAGGTTTTCCTAATTGTCTCTAGAACCTTTTCCTCCCTGCCCGCCTCACTGATACTGTGGCTGGAGGTGAAGTACAAATAGAAATACTCAGGACTAATTAGTTTAGGTCTCAGAACTTTTCCTTGGAGTCCCATTAGCAGCTTCCTAACCAGCCTGCCTACCTCCAGTCACTTATTTCCAACCATAACCCTACATAGTGTTTGGAGTGATTTTTTTAAAAACCCAACATTGATCAGGTTCCCTACTTTAAATGCTACAAAGAGTTCTTGCATTGCTATAGGATAAATTCGTCAAAATCTATTACGGTAGGCCAAAGTCCTTTTAATCTTCCTGAAATACATATCCTCTACCTTCTTCCTAAAAAGATTGCTTGCCTCAACAGAGATGGGCATACAATCCAACACACATTAGAATACTTCCCTCCTTGGCAGCAGCCACAGACCCAAAGGATAGGCACATCATCCAAGCAGGGCCAATCAGAGCCTTCCTCTAGAACTAATAGCTAGAAGCAGAGCAAGGTGCTCCCCCTTCACTGGCGTTCAAACTGAGCCTGAAGGCAGCCATGTCTCACTGGTGCCAACATACAAAGAATGAAAGGCAAAAAGGCCAACAGACAACTAGTAGTGTCAATTCGCATGCCCTAAGTCCAGCTTCTTTTGTGAACTGCTATAGCATTCTTCTCAGTGATAGAACCAATAACTACCCACTTACGCCTTGGCTGGAATGCAGGAATTTTTTGTCTTTTTTTTTCTTTGCTGTATAACTTAAGTCTAGAACAGTTCTCAGTATATTGTAGACAATCATTTATCATTGAATGAATGAATAAATGAATGAAACAATCACATGGGCTCCAAGGTCAGAAAGATCTGATTGAGAGCTGGCTTTGGGATTTACTAGCTGCATGACCTTGGGGTAGTGTCTCTCTATTCCTTTAGGACTCGTTTTCTTTATCTATAAAACTGGGTAAGTAATAGTAGATGGATTGGGAATAATTAAGGTCATGAACATAAATCTCTTTACAGAGTGCCTGGTAACAACCCACCAGACCGGGTTTCAGGCCCTGGCAGGGTCATCCATAGGGTGACATTTCAAAGAAAGGAGCTGAATGGATATTTATGTGCACAAACTATTCCCAGAAGAAAATTGGCCAACACTGAGGTGGTGAGATTCAAGAGCTGCCTCAAAGTTCTCTGTAAATTGCCAATGATCAGAGAAGCACGACGAGAAGTGCTGGCAGGGGTGAGGAGGAGCGTGTCTGCAGAGAAGCACCGCTGCACAGAGAGCACCGCCCAAATGACGAGAGACACTTTGTGCCTTTTAAGAAACAATTTTCACAGTGAAGCTCGAGAAGAGAGAGAGGCTTCTTACATCATGAGGACAAGGTAATAAGGCTATAAAAATGGAACTCAAATAAACCACACACAGAGCCCACATGGGCCCAATTTTCCAGGAAAAAGCGATTGCCACAGCACTCGGCTGGGGGAAGTCACACTTGTGTCTCAGCACAGAAAACAGTTTTCAAAATCATTAGGCTGCAGAAAAGCCACTGGATCCGCCAAATTAGCAGTGCCAGCTCTCACCTGCCCCCTCTGTCACACTTGCCTCTTCCCACAGGGAGGAGGACAAGACAATGATGCCCAATGGCTGTGCTCCTTCCCAGGAGAATGGCACCCATGTTGGGAGAGGACCCTTGGCCCTCTCTCCTTGGCCCCAAACTCTCTGGGCTCACCTGCTGCAACTGCAGCCTGGGCCTTGCTGACAGATTCCTCCTGGACTCTTCCTGCAGCCTCTCATGGCTCTTATTAAACTTCCCATCCCACCTCTCCAATCCCTCCCATGGCCATTTCTGCCCCCTCTTTCAGCTCTACACCCTAAATGCTGACATTCCAAACCTCTAAACATGGTATCTGTCCATTTTTCTGGTCTAGTGCCCATTCTTCCTCACATCAGAGACAGGACAGTTTCATGGTTAGCAGCACAGATTCTGAAGCCACACAAATGGGGTCTAATCTTGGTTTTAGCAGTGTGATCTTGGTTGTTCATTAACTGCTACGTTAGCTTCTGTTCACAAAATGGAGATAATGATAGTGCTTCATTTGGGTCATTATGTGGATTAAATGAGATAATACATACAAAGATTTAAAACCATGCCTGACACCCATTGTACCTAATGACCATTAGTACACATGCCCAATGTTTCCACCAAATCTCAACAGCCCCATGTCCTTCCACCTCCATATCCTCTACTCAGACCTTTCATCTCCACAGGGAATGTCCAGCCTCCATTCCAGTCTGTCCTTCAAAGTGTCAATAAAACCAACCACTTCCATGAAACTCTTCTCAAACCCCTCCGCCATCAGATGGAATTTCTCCCTTTCCTAATAGGATGGGCCGGATGTCTGCCAGGGCCCCTTTCTTGAATAATCATAAATTTTAAACTTGTTTTGCCTATCCCACTCCCAGGTCATGAGCAACTCAGAAACAAGTGGGCATTGTGTTCTTTCTCCCCAAATCTTTATGCTTTGCAACCTTATGTGGCATAAAGATGCAGTAAACATTTACTATATTAAACTGAAATGCAAAGCCTGAAGCCACTACGTAAATAACCAGAGACTAAAACAATAAAAACAACAACAGCAAACGAGCAGGTCAGAGGAGATTTCCTGACATCCCAGAGCCCACATGGATCTCAGGCTCAAAACAGTACTGGGGCCGACTCAGTGATATCCACTTGTTAGTTCCGCTCCAGTCATTTCCTAGTGGTCACAAGAGCCAAATCCTTTCAGTGAGTCTACAGACTGCCTCCACTGTTAATGGCACCTGACAAGCTCAATCTCACTAAAGGAGGTATGGTTTCTCCTCAGAAATGCTATTTATTATTCATTCTTTTATGGCATTTCTTAAAATATCCTTAAGAAAGGATCACTTTTTTTGATTTCATTATTGTTTTGTTCAAAGCATCAGATGCAGGGATACAGAATTTCTCAATTTTCACAGATAGATTACTCCATCAGAAGATTTATTGACTTGCTTCCCCACTTAACAAACACATTATGAATTTCTCATATATACACAGCCTTTCACTTATACCTAATTTCACATTACTGTTACCCTGCTTCTTCATTCATGAAAAATACAACAAAGATGGTTTCCGGCATTTGAAATAAATTTAGTGTATCTTGACAATATTCCTCTTGTAAAAAGAAAATCTGATTCTCTATTGAATCTTGGGCCGTTGCCATTAGCTAGATAAATGCCAACTTAATAAAATGATTCCATAATACACAAAGATAGCTTAATGTAGCATTAGCTGGAAGAGCGAAAATTAGAAGCCATGTAAATGCGCCATAACAAGTTCATGGCTTATTGAAGACACTCGCTTGACTGAATACTATGCAGCCAACTCAAATGAGCATGGGGGAATCTAGGGGGCCACATGAAAAAGGCTGAGGGTAAACAGATTGAAGAAGATGGAAACTGATCCACACACTCATGCCATCAGGGCTGCCTCAACTGGGGCAGGTTAGGCCCAGGCTTTGAGGTCAGATCCAAGGAACACCAGGGGAAAGCTAAGAGGACCTCTCAGCAAACAGGGCCAGAGGCACAGGAAATGAGAATGCCAGGCCCAAGCCAGGGGCCCCACCTCAGAGGACAGGATAAGAGATAGAACAGTTCCACAAGGCCAAGGTCATTTCTAGAATTCCAGCCCAAAGCAAGCAAGAAGAATGGCAAGGGAACTCTCTCAGGGTTTACAGAACGAATCTTTCTCTGGATGAGAGAACAATTCTCAAACCCTCCAGACATACATTGTCAAGTCTTGTCCGTGGCGACCTGCCTCCTGTGGGACAGCTCAGCCTTTTCCAAGTTTCAGCCTAATCCTGACCCAAGGCAGGAGGCATGTGACTTCCTCACTGCTCACTTGTTAGATAAAGAAAGTGAAACCCCAGGAGGCTAAGATTCTTAGCCAAGACCTCCAAATACTCAGTACCCTGTACTGTGCTGGTTCAGCTGAAAGTCTGTTGCCCCTCAGAGTGCCAAGGCTGAAGAAATGACTCCAGAGCTCCTTCTCGTCCCCCGCCCCCCGCCCCGTTCCTCTTGGCCCTTAACCCCATCCCTTCAAAATATCTAGTATGGAACCCTCCTGCCAAATACAAGAGGCCAAAGCTATCACCCTGGCATTTAAGGTCCTCCCTTCTAAGGTCCCCAAATTCCTTACTTCCCATACTTCCCAAGGCTCTCAGCTCTTCCCCAGACTGGGCAGGAGCCTCTCTCCTACTGATGCCACCTTGAGCAGCATGCTGTCCACCTCCAGATCCTTCAGAACAATTTGAGCCTTTTTTCCTCTTTCTAGTCTCTTCCAACATGCTGGTCTTATTCACACTATCTCCTTTTAATGACCCCAACTCCTTGAAGCCCAAGTAACCAAAAGGCCAGACTCCCATATGGAACAATTAGGCTACCCAGACAATGTTATCCAAGGTACTCTTCTCTCCAAAATTTGCTCTAAACATACCATTGGAGATGGTGCCACTTAAGTTGCTGTCATTAAGTGTTTTAAGGGTTTTTGAAACTCCTTGTGAGGAGGTACGACCATTAGGTAGTGATGCTGGAGACGAGCTCCTGTCAGATCAGAGAGCTCTTTCCACCTGCCACAGCTGTCAGTAACAAATGCCTACTGTGTGCTGATAGGTAGAAGCAGGTACCTAAGACACAAATCTAAATAGGCCAGACTTTGCCCAGAAGGAATTTAGATTCAAAAAGGAAGAAATGTGAGACAAGTCCTTCAAATGCTGCATGATGAATGCCAAACAGAGAAAGGAGCATAGAAGGAAGAGGAACCAAGAACAGAGGTGGTGGTGATTTAATTTGACCTGAAGAAGGGCTGTGAAGGGCTCAGAGAAAGCCACATTTGAACTTATCCCTGAAGAATAATCAACAACAACAATAAAAATAATGGCCAGCCAACATGTACTGCATGCTTCCAGTGTGCTAAGCTCTGTACCCAACACTCTACCTGCCTTAGCACAGACTCATTTACTCACTCCCTGAGCCCCTACTGAAAACGCTGCTCTAGGCGCTGCGATGGAGCAGTGAATAACATAGACACTAGTGACTGTTCTCACGGTGTTAAAGCTCTGTTGGCACAAGACAGACAATAAACCAAATAAGTAAAATATATCACACATTAGATGATGACAACTGCTGAGAGGAAAAATAAAACAAAGAAAGAAAACATCCAGGCGGCAGTGGGCTAGGTGGTACAATTTTAAATAGGATGACATTTGAGAAAAGACTTGAAGAAGGTAGGCAAACAAGCCATACCAGTGCCATGAGGAATAATGTTCTAGGTAGAGGAGCTGCCAGCAGGTACGGCCTGGACAGGAAGCAGACCTAGCAAGTTTAAAGAACAGAAGGATTCCAGTATGGCTGGAGTGAAGCGAGAGAAGGGCAGGCAGGACCAGAAGGTACAGTCACACAACTTGTGAACTGCGTAAATTGGGGGTAGGGCACCACTCACTGAACTGTGCAGAACCCAGCCTGATTAACAGGTACTGTGGCCTTGTGGGCCAGGGGTTGGAGAAGTGGTCAGAGAAATACTGGGAAACTTTGTGGGCTATGCTTAGATTTGGCCTTCCCTCTGAGTGAGATAGGAAGTACTGTTGAGAGGGTTCTGAGCAGAGGCCTCACTTGATCTGACCCCCACAACACAGGATTGCTGTATAGATAGTACTCAGCAGCAGGATAAGGTTGGAAGGAGACTGTTTTGGAGGCTACTACAATAACCACACTCAACCACATGTCATACACCCTTACAATTCCAAGAGGTAGGCTCAGTAATTACTCTTTCACAGAAGACTAGATTGAAGTTCAAGAGAGATCTGATAACTTGCTCAAGGTCATTGGGCAAGGCAGCGGCAGAGCTACTTGGGAAGTAGAGAGAAGAGCGCTCTGGGGGAATGAAGTGTATCTGTCCTGAAGCAGGAGCTTGGCAGGGCCTGGCACACTTGGGAAAGGGCAGGATCACAGATCAGGGGGCTGGGTGTCTGTGTCTTGCCCCCTCTCATACCAACAGCCACCAGCAATGTCCAAGCCGGCACTGCTCCCTGGACGAGGACAACGCTTCCTAACCCAGCCCCCACTCACTCTTGTCCTCCCCACATCAGTCCACAGGCAGCCAGTGGATATATCTCAGGTATTTGCTTGCTCTCCACGCTCCAGTGCCTTCCCATTACGCCAGGCACAGAGTAGACCGCAACTGATGTTGAACCAGAGGATGACCCTTCAACCCTCCCACCGTCTCTAGGCTTGTCTTGTCTCAAAACAGGGGAAAGCACCATTTCTGCCATTCCTCCTTCACAGAGGGAGGCACTCCATGCTGAGAGGTATGGGATGGGGAGACTTGCCAGCCAGGAGAGGCTCAGTCAGATGGAGGCCATGTGTTAACCAGTCATAACACAAGTGGAGAGGAGTCATTCAAATGCACTAAGGAGCAACTTATGGGTTACACTTTAAAAAAAAATTGCAGAAATTTATTTTTGTTAAATAAAAGCTGAAAAATAAAGTTGCTTACTCCAGAGCAAATTGAATGTACTTTACCCTTCATGTGTGGCTACATAAAAAGAGGTCTGAAGCAGTGTCTGAGTTATAACGACTATGACAGGCATGTTCCAAATGGGAACAATGACAATTTGAGGTCAAATAACACCTGAGTCCCAAGAGCTCCTGACATCATTTTCATAGGGATCAATTGGGGGTCAGAGCTGTTTAAAGCCACAGAACCACATGCAGGAGACAAGAAATGAAAAGTCCCCTCACCAAGGATGACCGTGAACATGAGGGGCGGACTCAACCACCATGTGCTGAATACAGTGAATCTCAAGGCCCTTGTGTGAACCAGGAGAAACCACGAAACTAAGGCTGAAACAAAACTTTACAAATCCGGGCCAGCAACTATTTGGGAAAAAAGAGTAAGTTCCCCAAAGGAACATTCCCACCCCAGGGTTTAAATCCAGGCCTTCTTCAGGCTACCCTTTCTTTATCTCATGGATGAAGAATATGCTTTTAAAGGAAGGTACAACAACTAAGAATGAGAGTAGTAACAAGCTCCCTCCCTGCAAGCAAACTGGATTTGGGAACAAAGAGTCTTCCTGGGCCCTGGGAGGAGCACTAAATGATCACTACATGAATGACTTATTCTCTGGTGCCAAGTCACAGTTCGTGGGTGGGAGAGGAGTGCAGAAGCTCTGAAAACCAAGTGATTCCTCAGACCCCTTTCAGGAGATGAATAACTAGAAATTTTTCCGCAAGTGCATCAAATAGGGACAAGACAAGTTCCAAAGGCTTTGCTCTTTGCAAAGGGAGCTGGGAGGAAAAGGGCCAGAAAAGCACCATCATTCATGTTTGCAGGAGGAAGGCTGTGAAACTCCACAGAACTGAAGGTCCTGAGGAGGGCTTCCAGAGATGAGGAGTGTGAAGTGCCAGACAAATGGCCAAGCCTTAACATATGGCAGGGAAGTCAAAAGAGGACCCAGTGAGGATGTCTGTTGAAAACACTTGGGTTTGCCAGCCACCAGCTTTTCTGCATTGTCCAAGGCCCAGCAGACAGAGATGCAGAAAGGTCTGTCAGTGTTGCTTCAGAGCTTCAGTAAGGGCAGTAAAGGCAAAATATTTTCCATACATGTGAAGGCAATAGTCTGAGCCACCAAGAAAGGGACTGCAAGTGGCTGGGTAATGGGGAAGTAAGGGAGAGTCAATTAAAAATAGTCCCCTGAAAGGTTGAAAAATGAGGGGGAATCTTATGAAAATAGAAGGGGAATCAGTAGAGGAAGGGGACCTGGGAAGGGAGGAGTGGAGGAAAAGGGGAGGTACTGGGGGATGAAATTGACCAAATATATACTGTTATATTGTGTGCATGTATGAATATGTAATAATGAATTCCACTAATATGTAAAATCATATCGCACCAATAAAAAATTATTTTACTGGGCATGGTGATACATGCCTGTAATCCCAGAGACTTGGGAGGCTGAGGTAGGAGGATCATAATTTTCAGGCTAGCTTCAGCAATTTAAGGAGATCCTATCTCAAAAATTTAAATATATACATATTTTTAAAGGGGCTGGGGATGTAACTTAGTGATAAGGCATCCCAGAGTCAATCCCTAGTACAAAAAAAATCATTAAGAGTTGGATATAGAAGAAGAAAATCAGAGATTGTCATAAAGCAGAATATGTTCAATCATTCAATTTGGGAAACTACTCTTGATTTGAGAATATGTCTTTCAAATTTTAAGTTTTAATTTGTCTTTTTCTTTTAATGAAGGTGATTGTATATATAATTGTCTTTAAAGGTCCTACTTGGCACAATAAAAAAATGTTACATGAATTTTTAAAAAGAGTTGAAAACAATAAGAGAGAAAATATAAGTATGCCTTCAGACAAAATTGCAGCATGATGTTTTGGACTTCCGTGTGTAAACTGGCTCATGACTCTTCAGATAAGATGACTGTTCACCTGGTGCAGTCCAGGGATGAACAACTAGAGTGACCAAGAGAGAGAACCCCTGCTCATGCCTTCAGTTTTTGATTCTCCCTCTGAAGACCTTGGTCTGGCCCAGGTTGTCTGATGGAGAAGCAGCTCAGCCCTCTGCAGAGGCCTCCTCAACCTCATTCCTTCCCATCAACAAGCCCAGAGGACATAAGAAAGAGCCAGGCTTTGGAATCAGAGACCTGGGTTCCTATCCCAATTCTGGCCAGTTTACTCCACTCTAAGCAGGCACTTGTCATCTTGTCTAAGGCCATTCTTACAACCTGTAATTATCTTCATTGACTTGACTTGTTACGTGCCTCTCTCTTCCCCACTACAATAAAAGCTCCAGTCAGCCAAGACTAGGTGTGCCTGCTCATCACTGTCCCCAGGGCCAGCATCTAGAGTAGTGGCTGCCATACTGAAGGACCTCAACAGATGAATGCACAGCTGGGAACTGTCTGGCTTCAAACATCAAGGAGTTATTTTCAAGAGCCACATCAAAGCCTGCCCTGCCAGGTGTGGGTCAAGTGCTGAATGGATAGCCTAGTGCCCTCCTCAGAGTTCTGCAGCCAGCCCAGTGCCCCAGCCCTTCTCTGCAGTCCTAATGCCTCCTCTTTGCACCATCCCATGAACACTGCTCTCAGGCCACTCACCTGACCAATGACAAAGAGGGAGGGTAGTTGCACAGGGAGAAGGACAAGGATACCAGTGAGTTCTCTTCAGTCTATAACAATGCTGAAGGGAAGAAGGTACAGCCAAATAAACAAAGTCATGAGTATGAACAAGAACTTCAGAAATGAAAGGGGCCTGAGAGAAGCAGGGGCAGGGGCATCCAATGCCAGGATAATGGGATCAGGATACCCATGATACACATAAGCACACAATAAAGGAAAAAGAGTCACACAGTAGACAAGGACCCTGCAGAATTCATTTCTTTAAGTAAATGTAATAAAGGCTAGCCAGGTTACAGGAGGAGCGTTAACTTGGATACCTTTCCTAATACCTTATAAGCCTCTAGCTTGTTAGTTGCTGTGTAGAAAGGAAACTTCCTCATCACAGGCTCCTTAATTCCTCAGTCAGGAAGGAATCTCCATAGGTCTGAGTCCACTTAAGAGTGTATAAGCCAGGCGCGGTGGCACACGCCTGTTATCCCAGCACTTTGGGAGACTGAGGCAGGAGAATCACGAGTTCAAAGCCAGCCTCATCAATGGCGAGGCACTAAGCAACTCAGTGAGACCCTGTCTCTACATAAAACAAAGAACAGGGCTGGGGATATGGCTCAGTGGTCAAGTGCCCCTGAGTTCAATCCCTGGTACCAAAAAAACAAAGAGCGTATAGCCCAGGTCAGGTCACCAAAAGCAAAAAATGTTGGCTTGGCTTCAGAGTATTAAGTTGTAGGACTAACTTTTTACTGCCCTTTTATGATTATAAAAGTGATACATGCTCAATATTGACCACAGAGAAAGGAATGAGAATATTAAAATTCCACCAGATGAGAACCACTGTTAATATTCTGATGCACTTTCCTTCTTCTATGAATGAGATTTTTAAAAAGCTGAGAGAATATTGTGAATATCATTTCAGTAGCTGCTTTTTTCCAGTAAAGTCCATATAAAAATATTCCATAGAGTTCCAGGAAAGAGGTTCACTCTTAGTGAATAAATTAAACAACAAAATGGATAATAGAAGCCCTTCATGAAGCTTAAAAAAATAATAACAAAACTAATTATTCAATTAAGCCTCCATTTCCCCCTCAAAAGAAAAAAATTACTATTATTAGGACAGAAATGCCCCATTAAATTACTAAGCTTATCTTTATATTCTCTTGCCTTCGTCTCCTTCTTAATAAATATGTATTGTTTTGAACAAATGACATGTTTTTTCAAATCCACAAAAGAATTTTATAACTGCATCTTAGTATTTTGAAACAAGAAATCAAGTTTCAGTGACTTTGGAAAGGTCTCATCTTCCAATTTCTAATCATCTGAAAATGACTAGTTCATGTTCATGGACTATATCTTCAGTTTTCATTGAATCCTGTCACCTACAGAGTGGAGTGAGTCAAGGATATATGTGTCCTGTGCCACCCGGGCAGGAGCTACCCTGTGGTCTGCCCTTGTCCTGGTTTTACACATGGGCCCAAGAGTTTGGATGAAAGCGCAAGAACCTTTCTTCCTGGAAGAGCAAACCATTTAGGCAAGACATCCTTAGCACATGCTTTTTTTCCACTCCTTGTAGTATTTCACATTGTCATTCAAAAATATGCCCATTCCAGGCACCAGGCTGGGTGCTGGGACTACAAGGGTAAATACACCAGATGCTATGCACATTTCCATGGACCTATAATTTGAGAGCTTCCCCATCCATTAGCAGCTTTACACTAAATCTTGGGGATGAGTGTGGCCATCATGGTTATTTCCTTTTTCTAGATGATAAAACAAACGTTCCTTGAAGTATTTTGTCCCAGATTATGAGGTGAGAGGGCTGGCCTCAAACCTAGGTCTCTACATCTCATCCAGTGCTCTTTCTAAAGTACCACTCACATTGGTGACTCTCCTCTTACTGACAATCAAACATCTTTTGGATTGTTCGGATTAGCTTACGGGTGTGACCTGGCTGGGCAGTTTCTGAGAGATGGGCTACCCTGACCTCCAGATGGCTGCACCTACCTGGCTTCAGTGTGCTTGCCTAGATTCTGACCCTTCACTCAGGCATCTTCCCAGCTCTGTAGCACCAGCTTCCAACTCTACTCGTCTCCTGCTACTGCCGCCACAACAGTAGACTGCTAGGCTTCCCCAGTGCTGTTCTCCTTTCTACCCTTAGAAACAGTGACTTTACCAGACTCATTGGCATCCCAACTGAAGATATTTCCCAGCCTCCTTTGCAGCTATGCAGCCATATGACTTCATTCTGGTCACTGGCAAAAGAGAACGGGCCACTTCCAGATCTTACCCTTAAAAGAACAGGCTGTTGAAGTCACCATACCTGGACCCTCTCCACTCTGGACTGGCAAAGAAGAGAGAAATCAACTTCCACCTGGCTTCAGCCACTATAAGTCTCCTTAACAGAGGAACTTGCCCAAGAAGCTTGAAATGAGATCACTTTCTCCTAGTGAAGCCCCTTGTCCCTCATTAAATGCTTTAAAGGGATATTCACATGTATGTAAGAATGCATTCCATTCCATTTTATTTTGTGGGAAACTTTTTAAAAATGAAATCACAGAACCTCAAAGATGATCTATGCTTGGGTCACAGGAAAAACTGAGAGGACCCAGAAAAGCAAATCAGCCTCCTACAGAAACAGTAGGGGAGAGAGCTTAAGGTGACAACCACAACCGGTCTTCTCTTTCAGCAGCTCACTCTACTTCTAGAAAAGGCACTGAAAGTTGAACCGATGCCAGGCAAGGTAACATCTCCATGGAAACTGTCATAACAGGAGCTTGTGCTCCTGAGCAAGAACTCGATGGTCAACTTTTAAAAGAAGTTACATAAACTCCATGTTTTATCATCTATTAAATCCTTGGAACTTTAATAGGTAGAAAGGTAGCTGTTCCAAATAATATATCACAAAAGATATATGTGTGTTCTGTACCATAGGGAGAGGTGCAAATCAATTAAACACAACACAACAGTCACATGACTTTTATTTACTCTGTTTCAGTAACAGTGTACAGCACAAAGTAGTTCACATTAATAATTCCTGCTGATTTCTAAATACGGTGAATCAGAACATGTAAGAACATCTTCAGTAGAAAAGCAAAGAGAAAACTTGAGTACTGTCTGGAAGTTATAGTTAGAAAAGCAATATAGAAGTCCTGGCTCTGCCACCAACCAGCTGTTAATAAACTCTAAAGGCTGTTTCCCAATCCAGAGAGATGTGGTGAAGACTGAATATGACATTGTATGTAAAAATGACTATATATCACACAGGAATGTAAAAGGATATTGTTTGGAAAAGCTTTTGCAGCAAGATTCTGATGAGAATCACTCTGACATTCTAGACCCAACTACAAGCTACCCAGCCACTCTTTGAAAAACAGACCAAGAGCAATCTCTTTTACTGTCTTTAAAATTCCTCCACATGCATTAGCTGGCAAGAGTTAAGTCTTTCTGCTGCATTCATCACTGGCATCCATTTGCTCACCAGCCTCAGAGCAGCCGGCTGGACGTCAGTCATAGGCTGTGAAGAAGAGAGCTGCAGTGAGCAGAGGCCACTGCGTGGCAACACATCTATCAACCAACAATGTGTTCCAAAGACCCAATGCACTGTTGGAAACCTCAAAATAGAGCCAGGATTTTCCTGCACTTTGGGGTGCAGGAAAAGAGAAGAGCAAAATGGCAGCTATTAAGAGTGCACACTCTGGAGCCGGGCTGTCCCGGGTTTGAATCACAGCTTTTCCACTTTGCATGCAATATCTGTGGCACCTCCAATTCTCAGTCTCCCTCACTAGAAAATGAGACCTATGCCACCCACCCCATAGAGCTGCTGTGAGGAATAAATGAGAAAAGACATGTTCTTGGCATATGGTCAACAGTCAAAGGTTAGGTACCACTATTAACAATTGAAAATACATATGTATTGCTGACAAAAATTAAGATTTGGCAGATCTCCAGTCACGGCTTTGCTACAGGCTTTATAACCAGTTATTACCTGGATAGCATGCTGGCTCATCCATTAATTCCCCAGGCTAATCAAGGTTCTTCTGGATTTCTGCCTAATGCCTCAGGATAGGGGAAACATCCAAGAATGCCTAACTGGCCAGCTGGCTAGATTCTGACACTTGATTTTCTGGTTCATAGCTGGCCATCGCTATCCTGAGAAATATTCCCAGAGAAGAACAGATTCACATGAATATCTGAGCCTAATGTTCCACCCATGCCCAGGCTTGTGGCTGTCCATCTTTACGGGTAAAATGCATCACTGTCTTTAAAACATGGCCCTGTGCAGCAGAGTGGAGCCTGTCAGCACCCATGTGGCGGACAGCGCCACATCCCTCAACATGCCCTGGAGGTAGAGAAATTTCCTTCTGACCCTCCCAGACAATACACCTTCACTATCAAAACTGCAAGACTTTTTCCCTGCAGCCAAAAGCAACATTACCACTTCAAACCCCACATTCTTCCCTTATTTAACTCACCATCAGACCCAAACAGTAAGGGGCTGGACAAGAACAGTTACGTCTGTTCCACAGAGAAAGAATCAGGCTCAGTTTGAGACATTGAGTGAGTGATTTGGCTTAGGGTATATGGTGATTAGGTAGCAGAAGCACCCTACAGTGCAGGTTATTGTACTCCCAACCTGGTGTTCTTTCCAGAAAATGTGAGTATTTGTTTTTAAACATCTGTCTTCCATAATGGTGCTTTGCTTCTGAAGAATTAATTAACTTAGGCATCTCAGTCACAGTACAGTGCAGATTCACACACTTAAAAGCCACTCACACAGGCAGATGTTCACCACACTCCAGAAATCTAAAGGGAGACTGATAACAGCCATGTCGATTAGCATAATTGTCAATTAATTCCGAGTTCTGGTTTTCCATTCCTCTGCCTGGATTCACCTCCTAACCTCCTGTTCAACCTCTGCTACAGTTAGTCCCTCTCTGCTCCAATGCAGATAGAATATTAATACTAGATTCATGCTTTAGGGAGAATTATTTCATGTTATAAAGCTAAACAAAACAAAACTCCAGTGGTTTTCCACTGCCCACTCGTCTCTACCTCACTAGGTAAACTTTGACTTGTCACTTAACTTTAGTTTCCTCATTTACAAAATGGTGACACAGGCTAAACAGAACCTTGTCCACTTCAGGCTTCTGATTCTAAAGGACCCCCTCAACCCCAAATTCTGCACCTGGAAGTTTCTGGGAAGCAGCAGAATCCAGTGTTCAATAACCTTCATGGCTTGTTTTCAAGCTATGTAACCTTAAGATTGCCCTGTGCCTCAATCTCCCCATCTCTAAAATGATGATAACAGAAGTACCTACTTCATGAAGGTTTTGTTAATACTTGTGAAATGCTAACTAAGAACATTACAAGAACTCAATCAAAAGTGGCAATTATAATGATCTGAAATGCATGATTTGTGTTTGGGCCTTGAATGATCTTCCAAATTTAAATTCCCACTGTTATTCAAGAACCTTCCATTCCAAGAAAATACTGGGTTCCTGAATGCAAACTGGTCATCCCTACCCCTGTGCTTTTAATTTTGTTGTGTTCCCACCTATCCAACCCCAAAAAGACCTGTCCTCACCTCACCTTGTCTGTGAATCTAAATCCTAGATAAGATTAAAGGTCTAAATTAAACTTGGCAACTTCCATAAAGTCATTTCCCTTCTACAACACTCACAGAGATCTCTCTAGTCTCTAAATTCCTGTAGCATTTATAGTTTAGACCATGTCATTAGCATTACATGTGGCCAGGGATGATCTTTAAGAAGAAGCTTCAAGTTCCTTGGTCCTGACAACTATCTCTGCTCTCCTTTGGGGCCTAGTGTGGTGCCTGCCATATTTCTCTATAGATATTTGTTGACTGAATAAATAAACATATCATACTATGCCCACATGAATATGCAATATGTTCCCTTCTAGTTGATGTGGCACAGCTACTAATCTGCTGTACTTTGGAGCCAATGAAAGGTAAAATAAAGATGAACATGAACAGGGCAGGAACAACCATGGCCGGTTAACTCCTCATCATCAGTAAAAGCACTGAAATCTGGCCAATATGGGGAATAAGAAAAACACAAATGTCCAAAGGAAATGGTAATTCAAATCCAAAGGAAATGCAGAATTTGGGTTCAGGCCTGGAGAAAAATACCACACAACCCCAAGTTCATGAGCCTATTCTGTTAGAGAGTGAAGGAAATTTGAGGGTTCTCCCAAACCAAATTCACTCACTGAATGAATAAGCAAGTATCTATTGAGTGACTATTCTGTACACTGTCTTAGTTGCTGGGGATATGGCAGGAACAAAATAGATGCTCATATTTCAGCATCTAAAGAGGAAAGCTAGGTACAATGCCACCCTCTAGCTCCTATGTGAAGTCCACAAAACAACTTCTTGGCCCAACTCCTTGCTGTTTTCAAGGAAGACACACACAAAAAGGAACATACCACTCAAAACTGACCAACTGGGCAGTGCTAAAAGTGCTCTGTCACTCCCAAGGAGGCATCCCTCACTCTAGAATCCTCTGGGGACATCCACACCACAGCACTCTGCACTTCAATCATTTCAACACAGCCAGCTGAACTCTGCCACTAGTGTCATTTAAATATCAAACCTCTCAAATGGCAAAGTGGCCATGCGGCCAAAAACAAAACTCAGAGGTGAGAAAGGAGGGGCAGTAGTTGGTAAAGGATTGATGATTTCTACCACTGCAAAACCTTAGGCTCCTTTCTCCTTTGAAGCAGAAATCTCTTCTAAAGCCTCGGAGGAAAAAAAAAATTCTTTTCTTCCAGCAGGATACTGAAAATAGCTTTGCATTTAACATTTAAAATTGTTTTTGATCCCACACTCTTTCAGTTCTGTTCTCTCCTGCAAATTCATTCCATTTCCCTAAGAGCACTTGTAAGTGTATTTCGTAAGCAAACAAACCATAGTCACCATTTTTATCCCCAAGAGTTAAAAGAAAAAACTAATTTACATAATTATATGGGAGATAAGTTGGCCAAGAACACAGGAATCTTATCTGGACCAAAAGTTCTAGGACAAAATTTCTTTCAACTCATCAAGAAAGATAGCAGATCAAAACTGAGGTTCATACTGGAAGCCGAACTGCTGAGCATTATACCTAGGAGCTTCTTGAATTTCTCATTACTTGCATGCCATGTACTTCTTCGCGAAGAAAGTAGAGGTGGCCATTTGAGGGTGGATTTGAACAATGAGGTATACACATGTCTTCCTGTTGTGATGAGAAAACACAGGATTTTATAGCTGAGAAAGACCTGAAAAATCAATGTTCCGTGAGGACAACTTACTCAAAAGTTACTCAGCAAGTTGGTGACTGGGCTTCTCCCGCCGCTCAGTGCAGCTGTTCCCCACTGTCTGCTCTCTCATTTATAAAACATGAGACCAAATCTTAATGGCACAAAGGTAGAAATTCCTTTTATAAAACTTTCTGACAGACCATAAAAACAGTAGAAGTGACTAATGTAAATGGTTAATGCTAATACTAAATAACTATAACGCAATATAGATAAAGGGGCCTAGCAAAAGAAGGATAAATCAATGCTAATAATGCTTTAGTACTAAATAGTATGATTTTAGCCATAGTTGCCACTAAATAGCTTTTGTGGGTTTGCCTGGAAACTAAACCACTACTTAGTTCAGTTTTTTTTTTGTATAGAATAATTTATACCAAGTTTCCATCAACTGCTTTACAAATAAACTTTAAGAGCAAAACCTGTTTTTAAGATTGTTGTACATGTAAAACAGAATTCTTTGGTCTGAAGCTCTGTACTCAACATAATGAAAACAATAATAGTTGGTGACGTATGCTATGAGTACACTTATGAGGACACCCTTCAGACCCTTAATTTGTTTATATGCAACAATGCATACAAACAATGCATTAAGTTTTATTAAAAGGCCTTCTGAGCAGGGTACAGTTAAACTGCTAGTTATAATATCACCATAGGCAAGTAATCTAATTCAATATGCAAATATTTGTAGAGCCTTTCTACAAAATTTCTGGGTTTGGAGTTATGAACAGGAAGGAGGAGGGAGAAAATATCTGCACACAAGGAACTCCTAATCCAGTTACATTGACTTTATTGTCCTCAGAAACATCAAACTACTTCCAACCTCAGGGCTTTGGTACTTGCTATCACTTCTTCCTGAAACACTTTCTCCCAGATCTTTCTGAAGCTGAGCTAAGTGTCATCTCCTCAGGGAGGCCTTCTCTGATGACATAGCTAAAGCAACCTTCTTGCCACCACTGATTATTACTATCGTTTTACTCTATTTGATTTATTTTCCAGTACCTGTCATCACCAGTGGCTAACGTATTCCACTGTTTATGTCTGCTTCTCCTACTGGTCTCTGTTTTGTTCACCCCTGTATCCTCCTCAGTGCCCAGAGCAGTGCAAGATACATGGTAGGAATCCAGTGAGTTTCACCCAGTGAGAGAATGAGTCAAGCTGGAGAGTGGGAAGTGAGGACAAGGTAATTCATCTTGAAACAAGTAAAAAATTAGGCATGCTATGGCAATTTGCTAATTATGAAGTATTATTCCTTCTGAATACACGGCTGGCAATCAAAAGTAAAGAGAGCCAGGCACAGTGGCACACGCCTGTAATCCCAGCACTTTGGGAGGCTGAGACAGGAGAATCATGAGTTCAAAGCCAGCCTCAGCAATGGTGAGGCACTAAGCAACTCAGTGAGACCCTGTCTCTACATAAAACACAAAATAGGGCTGGGGATGTGGCTCAGTGGTTGAGTATCCCTGAGTTCAATCCCTGGTACCAAAAAAAAAAAAAAAAAAGTAAAGAGAGCTAGTGTGTAATGGGAGTAAATGTCCTAAGAGGTAGTTTCACAAAGAAGTGAGATTCAAGGCAGGCAGAGTCAAGGATGAGAGGTCTTTTTGATAAAAGGGACAACTGACTGAAGAATACAGCAGAAAAGAGTGTGAACTGGGTGGCCAAGGGAGGGCTGGGGAGAGACAAGCAGGATGGAACTTCAGGACTAGACTGGGTCTCAAGACAGAGGTTGGGGGCAGGGGCAGGCTGGCAAGGAAAAGCACGGTTGGCCTTGGGAGGTGTAGAAGACTGGACACAGGGTGTTCTTAGAAGACACAGCTGACCATATACTGTGGGTGGGGGAAACTGAAAGAAGTATAGACCAGAAAACTGGTTTGAGGTTGACCATGGTAATCTAAGTATGAGAGGACAAAAGGAGATACTTCTCTCTGCTTAGATGTATAAGAGAGAGAGAGAGAGAGAGAGAGAAACGATCAAGATATAAAGGCACTTCCCTCCCCACAAAGGCAACTTCCAGCATATCTCACTGTAGCACTGTCTAGCAGGTTCAGGACAACTCCCATGCATCCTAGTCTCAGAGCACCCAAGATGGACAACTGGTTTCAAAACAGTAATTCTGAGGGCAGACCATGTCTTTCCATACTTTCTGATTGGAGATTAATTATATTCAGTATAGCCTGTGATTATTATCCTTTTATTCTTTGAAAAACAAGGTGGTATCTAACTTTGCTGTGCACTATATATTTGAACATTATATAACACATTTTTATGTAATAGGTACTTGACATAAAACAATGTTTTCCTTGCTATCTAAATGTATTCGGGGAATAACTGGCATTTAAAAGATTCGATAATATGTATACACCAAAACGGCAGATACACCAAGGGTGAGGGTGTTGGTCTTGGGGGAAAGGAGCTGGGGAGAGGAGGATGAAGGTGAGAGACTTCTGAAAAGGTCTCCTTCACAAGAGGAGCTGTGCGGATGGCTCTGGAGGGGCAGTGTATTAGGTCTGGAGATTCATCTCACACAAAGTAGCCTGAGAAGGAGGTGGCTGAGCCACATGGGGCCTGAATCAAAGCAATGCCTCAGAGAGGCAAGAGACCAACATACACAACAGGATGTGAGAAGATGCCCCTAAGCCCTTATAACTGCCCTTAGAGTAACACCTGAATGTGTGTCCCTCGTATCCCATGGTAGAGGCCTTTAGCCCTGCTGTAAGAGAGGTAAACACACACTTATCAACAATAACAATGATTTGGAATTATCAAATGCCTAGTGGGCTCTTGGCACAGTGCTGGGTACATGCCACACAGGATCTAACACAGTGGTCCCTCCCAGAAGGCCTCTGCTACAGTAGTCTGGAACAGGCTCTGGAGGCCACAAATCTTGCTCCAACCCTATCAACAGAGTGACCTTGAGCAACTTATAAAATTTTCTCATTTATAAAATAAGGATAATAATGGTGCCAATTTCATGGGGTAGTTCCAAAGACTGAAAGAGTAATAAGTCTAAGGTAACCAACACATTTGTTAGCACATAGAAAGTGCTCAATAAATGTTAGTTTCTATCACCATAATTATTATTATTCCTATTTTGCAAATGAGGTAAATCAGATTCAAAGAAGCTAAATAATTTGCCAGATTGCACATTTCAAACAGTAGTTGAAGGAGTAAATACATGTAAATGTTTTACCTCATATATGTGCAAAAGCCGGTGGATACAGTATTAACCAGAATATTAAATTAGGCAGACCATCCATCCCCTTCTTTACCTAAGCTGGACAAACATGAGTTTACACTATTTAAAAGGACAGCATGTACTCAAGTAAAAATCATTTTCCATTATATGCCAGCACTCAACGTTCCCCTGAAGCAAAGATGACTAAAGCTTATCCAATCTCATCTGCCCGTGAAGCTAAGTCCCCACCTCAAACTCTCTTTCCATGAGACCTCATCACTCACAGCCACATCCACTCATTCCCCTGCTGCATCTCTCATCTCATATCCCAGCTCTTTGTGTGCATCCCTCCTCCCCCTGTTCATCCCTAAATGCCCATCCTATTCCATCTCTTCCTCAAGATATTTAACTGGGATATGCACTGGACATGCATGTCCTGAAGCCTCCCTTTGCCTGTCATTTTGGGAAAACCAGGAACTACTCCCAGAGTGGTCAACATAGGGGATCAGGAGAAAGATTCCCAAAGACAATCTAACATGATATACAGTAGAATCTAATGGAATTAGAGATGGCTCAAGGGCTGGGGATACTGCTTCCAGGTATTAGGAGAAAACCAAAATGAAAAAACAGTTCTTGCAGGATCAAGCACTTGAGCTTAGATTTGAAAGCAGAGGAAGATTTGGCCATGTAAAGATTGCGGGGGTGTGAGGAAGACCTGGGCCAAGGGCTGGTACAGGGGATGAACAGACCTCCAGCATGTCTGGACAGTTCTAGACACACAACAAAGTCTGGCAGACAGGTAAGCTGGATATGGAGAATCCTACATACCAGGTCAAGGAGCCTGGGCAAAGCAATAGTGAGCAGCAATACTGAGAGCCAACACCCACTGAGCATTTGCTGGGTGTCGTGACTAGCTTGACATATTTCTCCAATATCTGAATTCATTTAATCTACACCACAACCCTTGGAGGTAGGGACTGATCCAAGTTTTGTAGAGGAGGACACCAAGACATGCAGAATAAAAGCAACATGACCACAGATCATAAAACAAGTAAGGAAGAGTTGGAGTATGAAATCTGGTGCCTGTGTTCTAATTCATCCATCTAAACTGCCTCAGAGGACAACTTGTTGGGTAGAGGGATATAGGAGAATGGAGAATTCAGTGCTTGCAAGTGGTTTACTACAAGCCAATAATGTCTACAATGGACCTAAAAGCAACTAAAGCCAGAGGGACAGGGCAGGACTAGAGAGAGGCACAGAGACACAGACTCAGGGGATCAAGTATATGGAGAGGAGCCCAAAGCAGAGAGGGACAGTATGAATAGCAGAGGCTAGGACACGTGCCTACCTTCAGTGGGCTCAGGAAGAGATTCAAGAAAGCAGCATAACCCAAGGTGGAATGAGGAGGAGACTTCAAAAGGGTTTTGGAAAGACAGGTAAAATAAAAGCTGCAAAGGGACCAAGAACAACCATTTAAGAGTGAGATCAGGCCCCTGGAATTCAAGATTTAAAGTTTTTGGAGAAATTTTTTTTTCAGTACTAGGGATTGAACCCAGAGGTACTCTCCTACAGAGCTACATCCTAGCCCTTGAAATTCCCCTGCCTGAACCTTGTGAGTAGCTGGGATTACAGGTGCGCACAACTGCACCTGGCTTGGAGAAAATTTTGGGAAGAAATATAAAGAAAGGTAGTAGGGAGAGAAACCATAGGGGAGGAGATGACAAAGTGGAGGAGATGAATTCTCACAGCTCTGTGAGAAACTGGTGGAAACAAAGGCACAGAGACACAGACTCAGGGGACCAAGTATAGACACATGTAAATTGCTTGGTGTACAACACATAACAGGTATGCATCTTCCTCTTCTGTACTTCATGTCCTAGGTCAAGACAAAGTTTTCTCTTGGTGGGGAGGCTGAGGACAAATAGGCCAAAGGATTCTGGTGACATGACCCTGACAGAGATGGGAGAGAATGGTAGCTAGCACGAAAGAAAGGCTTTCTGTATGCTAGACATTTTATAGGCACCTCTCCCTTGATCCTTATACAGACTCCAAGAGGCAGGCACTGTCATTACACCACAGAGAAGGAGGCTAAGGTCAGACAAATCAAGCACTTATCCAAGGCCACACAGCTTGAACCCAAGTCCCAGGTCCTAGGCTCCTGTCCATTGTGAGGGCTCAATCAGAGGAAAGAGAAGAGGGATCCACTTGCTTTCTCTGCACTGGGAGGAAATAAAGGACAACAGGGAGAGGATGTTTTGGACATGAAGGAAAAGATGAGGAACTTAAGTCAGCATAGGTCTTGTTTTGTGAGACAGAAGAGAAGACAGGGTAGATATTTGGAGTAAGTCAGAGTCTTATGATAAAGTAACAAGAGAGATAAGATTGTGGAGAAGGATGGCATGCTTATATCCCTGAGCTCCTAACTAAACCTCAAGTTCTACAAAGGATTTTATTTCCCTGCAAGTGTCTACTGTAGTTGACATGGTACTAACTAAAATCACTCGCTGTCATTGTAACATTGTAAGGGGCAGAAACTCTTTCTTTAATGTTGACCTTCTCCTACACAGTGAGAGTTGATGGAATCACAAGTAGAAGAAAGATGATAGATAAAGGCAACCTCTACATTAAAGAGATTAAATATTTAATTTTTTACATATTCTTAATCTACTTTTGTTAATGTAGCCAAATCTTTCCGTAGTTCTTGTCCATCTTTTAGTACACACATTCTATTATTGAGACTGTTGGTATAAATGGATAAATCTGACAACACATCCTGACCTGTGGCATTGCAAACCTCTCCTGCAAATAGCAAGCTCGTGAATAGTCATCATTTTATAAATCATCTGAAACGGATCCTTTAAAACACCATCTGTTGATTTGCTTAACTTTCCTATGAAAATAGGACTTCAGTGCATATGTTCTGGAGGTTCCAAGAGGTAAATATCAACCTGAATTCAAATGTATTAAATATTTAAAGACTTACAGGACTTCAGAGCAGAAGAACCTTTGATATCACCTAGTTCAACTGTATTACTTTCCATCTGAGGCAAACAGAACCCAGAAAGATTTAGTAACTCGTCCCAAGAGGCACAGCCAAAAGAGCACCAATCTGAGCTAGAAGCTTCTAATTCCCAGGTTAATGCTCTTCCACCACATCTGCTCTTTTTCTCTCCCTTTTTAAATTGTAGGGTTTGGAATAAAATACAAATTTAAGTACTACCTTAACATTATTACTATTCTCTGGCTACATCTACAATCAGAATCAAAATACCTCTACAAATCCCATTTTCAAATCCTGCCTAGGAAATTTCCAAGACTTCTAAATATGTTCAACAAACTGTTTTAAAAATGTATCAATAAAGTGATCTCAGCAATAATGCACACATAACCTAGAAGGTTAAATTTCGTATTTTAAAAAATATTTTGGAATTTCATTGATATGGAAATCAAATTTGAAAGCACTGATTTTTTGTTTTTAGTCTTGCAAGCACAGAGAGCATAAGATTATTCAAAACTGCTCAGGAGCAGCAATGATTATTTTAAGCTCATGATTCAACGGGTACATTAATTAAAAACTCCACCAACCCAAATTGACAGATCTTGATATCAATGAGACCTGAAGAATTAAAATAATAGTTTTTATATAAAAATAGATTAAAGGGGGAACAGCACATGTAAGAAGGACAAATGAGAAGCAACTGTTGTGGAAATAATATGCATTTAACAGACAGCTTTTATGGATTAAACAACAACAACAAAACCAAACAAAGATCCTGGAAATATGGGTACCGTCAAAAAAAAAAAAAAAGTTCTTCATAAATACCAAATCTGATTTCTGGAACCTGAGTGAGAAAACTTGGCTAACAATTCCTTGCTGAGGAGCAGCGATGTAAGGACTGGAGAGACCCAAGACCGAAAGCACCAAAGTGCCCAAACAAGGATAGGTGACCGCAAAGGGACCAAGGCAGGGAGAGGACTGGGAGTAAGGCATGGGGTGGCGGGAGGGTCAGCGGGTCTCCCACTGGCCAGCACGAATTTGACAACAGATGCCAGTGTCCAGTGCAGCCCTTCCTTTCCCTACGCCCATCTGGCACCTGCGCTCTCCCTGCTCTCGCGACCCCTCGGGGTGGCTGACACAAGCCCCACAAGGTCGGCTTGTGATCGGCGTTAATTTCTACCTTTCACTTTTTTCCTCCGCGCAAACCCGGGCTCTCCTGACAGTCAACGCCCGGCAATCGCTAGCGGAAATCTTTTTCTTCCCAACATCTGTCAAACCCCGAGCTGAAGCCAGCCTCGCGGCGCCCTCCGCGGGGCTCCGGGGCTCCAGAGCCGGAAACGGGCCCGCACCTGAGCGCCGGGCGACATCCCCACGCCGTCGGGCAGCCCTTGCAGACCCACGGGGGATCTTCCCGGGACGCCTAGGACCTGGTCGGAGCTCGCCAGGCGAAAGTTCGCAGGTTGGGGTCGGCTCCACGCGGGTCCGGGATTCCCGGGTGCAGCCCCAGCCCCAGCTACAGGGCCCGAAGGGGTGGGCAGGCTCGGACTCCCCATTCCGACCGAGACGCCCTCCCTGCCCCCACCCAGCCTCGCGGGCTCCAGAAAGGGAAGTGAAGAAGGGGAGGAAGGGCAGACACGGCATCGTTCCCCCAACGCCTTTAGGAGACAGCCGCTAAAAATGATCCCTTCTGGGGTCCCTGCTGCTCCCGACTACACATTCTGGGACTCGCCCTCAGCTGGATCATTACTCCCAAAGGGCAGAGCTATCCCTTTAAGAGGCAGCTAGCTGCTCCCTCCTCCCGCCAGGTAGTGATGTCCGCGAAGGGAAGGTAGGTACTCTCGTGGACACTTTCCTGGTGCCTTTTAGGGCGCCTGCAGCACCTCTGCTCGCCCTGGCCGACAGCGCCGGCCCCCGCGAGAAGGATGGGGGCGCGCGGGCGCGGCGCCTTTAAGGGGCGCAGCCTCCTCGCGGCTCGGGTGGGGGCAGGGAGCGAGTACGGGCCCTTTAAGGCCGGCAGCGGGCACGTCGGGCAGGGTTCCCCGGCGGCCGGGCTGCGCCCCGGGCGGCGGCGGGGGCGCCGCGACTGCCAGGGTGCTAACGGCCCCGGACTGGGTGCCCCGGCCGCGCCGCTAGCCTCAGGCGGCCCGACACTCACCGTGACTCGCCGGGAGCGCCCGCGCCCGCGCCCGCACTCAGATCCCGCGGCGGCGGCGGCGGTGAGTCCGGCGCGGGTAAACAGGCACCTCCGTCCCTGACCTACTTTCTGCCTTCCCTAAATGTCGCACCACTAACCTACTTTCCGACCAATCCGCTCCCCGCCGGCCCAGGCCCGGCCCCCCGCCCACCAATCGCTTTGCCCAACCCCCCTTTCCCGCCCACCAATGGAGGAGCCGCGGAGCCCGGATACCTGCCTCTTCCCGCCAGCCAATCCGAATGCGCAAAGGGAGCTGGTCTCGGCGGCCGCTTCTGGCCAATCCGTGCGCGGCTCTGCAGCCCACTGGCCAGTTGCGTGGCAGCTATAGAGACCGCTGACCAATGGTAAGGCGGCAGGGGTCAGGTTTACCTGCTATTTTCCCGCCACCAATCATGTGGCGCACAAGAGCGCACGCCCCGAAGAGAGGACCAATCAACGCACTCACTCTGGATTTCCTCGCCCCTGCCCTCTCCCTTTCGCTTCAGCTCTCCCACTGGTTGTGGCCGCTGCGGGTGCAGACGCTTCGCTCTCGCAGCCGCCCGGGATGTCCCTCTTCGCTGGGTTCTTGGTTGGCACCCGACTCCCGGATTTGACCTCTTCTCCTTCGCGCTCTTCACTCTGATCACCCTGCCTAAATGTAGCTTTTCTTCACTTCCCAAGCTCCGACTCCATCTAGGAAACCAAATTTTAGGAACACAGTGTCAGACTTGTCCTAAAACTGCTGGTTTGCCAAAGTCCAAAAGAAAGAACAATTACTTAGTTTTTCTAGGAGGCTTTTCCACCCCAGAACTGCAAGTGTTCACTCGTTCCTTTCGTTATTCTTGACCTCCAGGCGTCCCGCGGAGCTGTCATTGTCGTTCAAAAGCGAAAATTCAGGCACAGAACAATTCTTTTACAATTCTTTACAGTAGCCAGGTTCTGATCTGTGTGACTACTGTGTGGCAGACACCATCCCAGCGACCGCGATCTCTACTGAAAAGAAAGAGGGGGGAACCTTAAGGATCTAGACAGAAAAAGAGTTACAGAAAATAAAAAATTCCATAACAACGTGACTTGAGTGCTGAGAGCACGGAGAATCTGTCTTATTTTGGATCTCAAGCACTTAGCAGAGGGCCTCTAGCACAAAGAACTTCCAACCCCCTCTAAATGTTAAAACTACCTGAAAACAAAGACATTGGCTTCTTTTATGCACGCCCCCTCCCCTTGAGCATCTAAGGGGGTGAAGGCGGAGCCCACACCTAGCAAGTACTCGGAGAAAGATTGTTGGCTGGATAACACGAACAAATAGAATTAAATCATAGCTCATTTCTGTGACCCAGACTAGCCGCTGTGACTCTAGAATTCTAGTAAGTTCCTGGAACCCAGACACTGAGTTTAAATCATTGCAAAACCATTGCCCATCCCCAGCTCGTTGCCAGGCACAGTGTTTATCCATGCCTGCTTGTGGACTAAATGCAGACTGTTTTCAGGGTCAACCAACTTCACTGCTAACTTTCTATTTTTCCTAAATTTACATGTAGGTGTAATCTTACTGCTGTTTACTTTGCCTCTGCCCCCATATCATAGACCTCTCTATTGTAAGCGGGACTTGAGCAAAGCACTTGAAAATACATTGTGGACAAGATTAAAAAACTATGGGCTGGATACTGGTATAATTAATTGGACTAGAAAGTAATTAGCTAAATAACCATAACCTAAAGATCCTGATTAATCATTTATATAACCAAGATACTTTTTCTTTTTTATCTAACTTTATGGTTAATTATACTTCATTTATAAAAATAGGATAACTTTAATTTCTGGAGTCTAACTTCAAAATGATGTAGTACGTGTTTTAATATTTTTGAATTCGCTAGTATTTGCTTTGGGAGTTCTGCATCCATGTGTTATAAGAGATCTTATATAATTTTTCTTCCTTGTAATGTCTGTGTCAATTTCTTCTATGATTTTCTCATAAAGGGAAAAAATGCTGATTAATGAGTTACTGTTGATCAGAAGAAAGAGTGGAGAAAACCAATCTTTGAGCAGCATCTACTATGTGCCAGGCCCTGTGCCAAGTGCTTTCTTGGCATTTTCTCCCTTAATCCTCCTAATCAGTTTGTGAAGAAGCTATTATTCCATTTTACAGATGAGAAAATAGAAACTCAGAGTTTAACTAGCTGGCCTCTGTCAGTGGCAGAGTGATGATTCAAACCAGATTTTTAAAATTATTATTATTCTAAAGCCTCCATATCACATCCAGATAGCAGAAGGAAGTCTCTCCAAGTCCTAGACCTCAGGACTTTTTTCAGTATCCTGAATGAAGACCCAGGAGACTTGCATCACTTGCATCATGGGGTAAAGTAGCATAATATGCAGTAGAAGATACAAAGCCAAAAGGGAAAAGATGCCATTATATAACTTTAGACAAATCCATTATGCCTCTAATAGGGATAAATATGGTGTCCCATCCTGGGAAAACCAACTGCTCAAAGGCAGGCTAGGGACAGATTTAAGGTTGGTTTGTTTTGCTTTGTTTTATTTTTGTTTTTGAGATGTGGTTTTGCTACTTTGCCCAGGCCAGATTTGAACTTATGGTCCTCCTGCCTCAACCTCCTGAGTAGCTGGGATTTCAGGCCCCTGCCCACATGCCCAGGTCAGAAGTGTCTTAACTTCTGTAAGAGCAAGATAAAGGGTCTTAAGTGATAAACAACTCAATCTGAAACCACAGTGAATTGTGGCTGCCAAATAAAGGAACACTGTTTCAGGCTGCATCAATAGAAGTCTGATATAAAGCAAGATGGGTGTTATTGTACTGCCTGGTGTTGGTTAAGACCCACATGGAGTATTATCTGCAATTAATACTTGGCAAAGAAAAACTATCTACATGCACCAGGAGAGGGACCAGGATGTAAAAAGACTAGAAACTATGTCATATGAGGAAAGATTAAAGGAAGCAGAAGGTTTAGCTTCAGGGGATACAAGGTAACTGTGTTCATATATTTGGAGAGCTGTCAAATAGAAGACAAATTAGACTTATTCTCCTTTGGGGCCTTAAGGAATGGAAGGGTCCCTGCAAGTGGAAACTCTAGAATGAATCGATATGAAGAATTTTCTAACAACTAGAGCCCCCTTCCGCCTTGATAAATTGAACTTTTCGCACACACACAAAAATGTCCAAGCATGAATTGAATGGTCAAATTGTGGAGGGAGGGCTGGGAAAGGTATGTTTAGGATTCTGCTCTTCTGAGAAGGTGACTCTATATAGGTTTTTCTCTTTTCATGCTTATCACCCTGCCTTTTCCTACCTTAGTAGCAAACTGTCTCTCTTCATATGTGCCTATTCTTCCATTTGTAATTATATTGTGTTCCTCTCTGTTGGAGATCCCAAACACCTCCATCTTCTGGTACCTAAGCATCCCCCACCCCTTTTTTTAATTTTTGTTTTACCTTCCAGAATACTGAATTGTCAATGCTGTGAGCACTGTCAAAGTATCCTTCACAATCTAAAATTCAATGGGCATGAATAGAATCATATGAATACAAAGAAGGGAAAATAAAATATTGAGCATCTATCATGTACCAGGTGCCTTAAATACATTTAACATAATCATTACATTAACCCCTGCAGTTCATATGGTCACTGTCTATACTTGCTAGCTGAATCACTTTTATCTAATTGCTAAATCTCTTTGTACCTTAGTTTCTGCATCTGTAAAATGAGGATAACCAAATATGTACTTTAGAGGGTTAACTGAGAAATACACGGAAAGACCTTAGTATAGTGCATGGAATACAGTAAATGTTCAACACATTATTAGGTATCGCTGTGAACAATTCTTCAAAATAGATACTTATTGACTCATTGCTCCCATTTTATAGGGGTATCATAGCATAATATGCAGTAGCCTCTGATGGAATGGCCAGATCCCATAGAATCACCTGGGAAGTTTTGTTTTGTTTTCTTTTTAAATATAAAGCACTGAGATCCAATATGGAAAATTCTGATTCAATATCTTTGGGATCTGAGATGCAATTGGCTTTGGGAATTGCTGGTTTCAGTGAGTAAGCATAGGTCTGAAGTCAAACACCAAAGGTCAAATTCCATGTCTAATGAATTGAATGGAGAAGTCAATGACAGGCCCAGGAAGTTATGAAGTCATAACTTCTTTTTACATGGAAGTTGGGGAGTCCTGAGGTAGACATGTTAAAGAGTTGTATAAAACCAAGTAAAATTGTGCTGTTACAAATAACAAATTTTATTGCAGTTTTACAATGTGTCAGGTACTATCCTAAGCTTTATATGCATTATCTCATTCTTTCTCAACTCCCATACAGGCAGGCACTTCTATTATTTACAGATGCACAGAGAAGTCCTGAAATCTCAGGCACCTTGGACAATCTGATCCCAAAATTCACATTCAGCTACTTGCTAATTTATCTCTTTCACAATTACTTTGGCAAAACAAAGAAACTTGATATTTTTCAAATACTGTATAAATTAAGGAGTCATCAATTTGCAGATGATGTTATTAAAAAAATAAAATCTCTAAATGATTGGAGTCTTATGTAGAGAAAAGAATACCCAGGACCTTCCCTCGTGTCATCTCACACTCAGGGCATGCAAGAAATAAAAGCCTTGTCAGTTAACTTAAGTCCAAAGCAAGAGATGCACTGGGAAAGGAATCTTGTGAAAACCTACAGTAAGAAGCACACCGAGGGCTGGGGTTATGGCGCAGTGGTAGCGAGCTCGCCTAGCACGCGGGAGGCACTGGGTTCGATCCTCAGCACCACATAAAAATAAAATAAAGCTATTGTGTCCACCTACAACTAAAAAATAAATATTAAAAAAAAAAAAAAAAAAAGAAGCACAGCGAGTCCTCCGGAAGGACTAGAACTGAGATGCCATTAGACACAAAGGCAGTTCCTATTTTTTTCTCTCTCTCTGGGGTCATGTGACCTCTGGACTCAGCTTCCCTCTGCCTATCTGCCTTATGACTACTTCTCTAGCTCATTGTTCTCCACCCCACTGTACATAGTCTTTCATGAATGTCCTTGCACCTGGAGAGAGACAGAGTTGGAAACAGAGACTGAGACAGGAGCATGGGCTGAGCCATGCTCCCCAAAGCTGCCAAAAGACATGAAGAATTAGGAGAGAAAAAGTCAGAAGAACAAAAGGAAGAGACATAAGAAAGAAAAAGAACCTGGTTTGGAAAGATTCAACAGACAGATTTAGAAGCAACATAAAGGAAAGCTACCCTTGAGAAGTTTTCAGCTACGGAAACAAAGGGTTTTGACCATAGGAAACTCTGGAGACAGATCTACCACAGGATATTGGGGAAATCAGAGCCAGAAACAAGCGAAGACAACATGGTGCCAGGGAATAGAGATCTCCTCTGGAAGATATCTATTATTTAAGGGGAAGATAGAAAAAGAATCAGCTATGGCTTAGTAACTGACCCAGCTGAAAGTGGTTTATGTGTATATGGGTATGAATGGTTTGTTTTTTGAGCCTAAATTGACATCTGAGTATACAAAAGTGGGATTTTTTTTTAAAAAATCAGTCATTAATGGGTTAACCAGTGTTACTTGCTCTTTCAGATGCCTTTTTATTTTTTGTTTTGGCACTGGAGATTGAACTCAGGGGCACTCGACCACTGAGCCACATCCCCAGCCCTATTTTCTGTTTTATGTAGAGACAGGGTCTCACTGAGTTGCTTAGCGCCTCGCCATTGCTGAGGCTGGCTTTGAACTCCTGATTCTTCTATCTCAGCCTCCCAAAGTGCTGAGATTACAGGCATGAGCCATCATGCCCAGCTTCTTTCAGATGCTTTTTAAAAGACCTTCCTTGGTTCTTTCTTGAATGGGATGGCCATAGCAGCTCAAAATGGGCAAACAGCAACATCTCATTTGTAACGTGTCCTAGACCATGTAATTAGGCTTTAGATTACATCTTGCAGACCTGGCGAAGGTTCCAGAGATCTTGGTACTCCGGCGTAAAGGGGGCTTTTCCATCTGGCTAGAGGGAGCTGAAGCACCTGTGGTTACATTACTTCTCAACAGAAGCCCTGCAGAACAACTGTCTTCAAAAATACAGCAGAGATTTCGCCCTATTTTGATAACATGAGTAGCACTAAAATTCTCTTTCTGGAGAATGTAAAAGAAGGGAAGAATCCATTCTTATTAATATAACAAAACAAAGTGTTCAGTCAAGTTATTTAAGCAATTCAGTAATTGAGAACAAACTTACAGCATGCTTTTGAAAAAGAAAAAAGGGGATTGGGATCAACTGGGACAATTTGACCTAACACATTATCTAAGCTAAATCTAAAACAGTGATGATTAAAACAGTCTTGTATCAGTATAGAAACAGACCAGCAGATGGATGAAAAGGTGTAGCACCCAAAAACAGACCCAAAGTATACAAAAATTGAATTATAAAGTAAATTTTAAATTATTGAGAGAAAAAAGAATTTGTCAATAAATGCTTATGAAACAACTAGCTAGCTATGTGGAAACACATAAAACCTATCTTCACACTCAGATATAACCCACAGGAATTTAGAGTTTATGAAAAAAGTAGAAGAAATATGGATGAGATTTTTATAAACTTGAAAGCCCTTCTAAGCACAACACAAAATCAAGAGACCATAAAAATAATGGCATCGACACACACACACTCCATATCCTCCATAAAAACAATATAAAGGGGTGACCAGCATGTAGGTCCCCTAACACACTATCTATCCAGAATGCCCCTTGCATGCTCCTGTGAGCAGATCTGCAATTGGACTGGTGGCTGTTAAGTGGTGCCTTGGGGGCCATACTTAAGCCATCATCCCTAGCGCTACTCCTTATAAAAGAGGTACTCTTTATAAAGTTGTCTTACTTCATTGACTCTATCTTTCTTTTTTGGTGTTTGTAAAATAAAAGTTGATTGGCTCTACATGCTATCCAGCAACAAGGCCTGTTTGGATCCTCTGCAGTGAATTCTGGGTCCTTTACTTCACTGATTCAAAACCTACCTAAGATAAACTCCCATTTTGCATGCACAAGTGTCCAAATTATAAAAATAATTGCTATTTAAATCTCTGCTTTCTCTTTGCAATTAAAAACCCCCAATAATAACCATTATTTTTTTCAGATTGCAAAACCAATACATATTTGTGACAGAAAATTTGGAAAACACATTAAGATTGATGTATGTTCATTGCCAAGTTTCCTTTATAATTGCATTGTATTTTGATCTAATTTTTATCACACTGAGATTTCATTTTGCATCCTGCTTTTTAAAAATTAATCTGTCATGAATATTCTTCCATGCCATTAAACCTTCTTCTACAACATGATTTCTAATGGCTACAACATATTCTATCTATTGTATGAAGAACTATAAACCATTATGCAAAACCCTCTGGTTGAAAATACATTCTTTCTAATTTTTCTTTACTATCAATGGATTTGAGAAGAATATTTTGGGGGACTTTTGAACCTCAGGGTGCTTCCTATGGTACAGGCTTATGGGAGTAGACCACAGCTTTCCCACCCTACATCATTACTGGGTTTCAAAGAATCAATTGGTATAGACAGGAAATGAAACTTATTTTTTATTGAAAGCTTTTGATATTTTCTCCTCCTGCTGCCAGTTCTCTGCTATAAATTATATTTTAAAAACACAGAAAATGTGTATGCATTTGAGTTAAATACAAAACCAGAAATGACTTTAGCTTGATAAATGGTCTTTGGGAAATTTATGATATCAGTTCTGTGTTTCAAAGGGCACTCCAGCTATCAAAAAGATTGGTTGACAATAAAACTTACTGCAAATAAAGATATCCGAGTCTTGAATATGAACAGAGTCACTTAGTTTGAGTTGTGTTATTATTAACCCATGCACTCTGCCTTTTCCTTTATTCATGAGAATCACACATTGCCAAAGAGTGGCAAGAAAATATAATCAAATGATGTGACTTCTTAACCCTTGGTAGACTGGCTAGGTGACAAAGTTGAAAGTCATCAGCAAAAACTAGGTTGTACACTGACCCTGTCCACCTATAAATTTCCCTTACTCCTGCTGTCGTTTGTTCACATTGATCTGCCTGCTTCACCACTTAAAGGCCACTTCCTCAGGGAAGCCTTCCCTGACCTTCTAGCTATAAAGATTTGCTGCAACAGCACCCCACACTTCCTCTTTCAAAGCACTGTCACACTTGTGATTTCTTGTCTTCCCATATACTCCCTGAGGGGGATAGCACCCATGTCCTTATGGTTCACTCTTTTTTTTTTTTTAATTTTTTTTATTTTTTTTAGTTGTAGGTGGACAGAATATCTTCATTTTATTTTTACGTGGTGCTGAGGATCGAACCCGGTGCCTCACGCGTGCTAGGCGAGCACGCTACCACTGCGCCACAATCCCAGCCCCCTTATGGTTTACTCTTGTGAAAGCTATCAAAGCAGGAACACATTCACAAAAATCAATATTGTTTGAAAGTATGAATAAAAAACAATGAAGAGACATGAGAGTGAGCTGCTGTTCTTGTATGGACACACACACACACAAGGCAACTTCCTCCAGAGATACAGAGGATTCAAGTACTCACTTTCATTAACTATTCATCAGAAAGAACTTTCCAGGGCTGGGCATGGTGGTACAGGCCTTCAATCTCAGCTACTGGGGAGACTGAAGCAGAAAGATCACAAGTTCAAGGCCAAACTCAGCAACTTAGCAAGGCCTGGTCTCAAAATAAAATTTTAAAAAGAGGCTCCTGACATTTTGTTATGTTTTTATTTATTTAGTGAATGCTTCCCCCAAAAAGGTCCATAAGGGAAGGGGCACCTAGAATAATCTCTAGCAAATAGTAGGAAAGCAGTAAATATTAGTTGAATTAAAAATGAATGAATGAGATTCCAGCAGGCAGCACAATTGGGCCATTTTGGCTATCTGAATAGTTTTGCTTTCAGCAAAAATTACCACATTCTACAGCATAAGGAGATAAAAGAATAAATAAAAATTTCTTAGTTTTTTCCTTCATTAATTGCATTGTTTCTATCATTTGTTGGTCAAGTTTTAGAGTTGGCACTATCAAAATTTTTATGTTTAATTGCCCAGTAGTGAATTGAAAGTATGTTCAAATGAAGTATCTCACAGGACATAAAAATAAACACACTTTTACATAAGTGTGTGTTGATTTTTTTTCTTTTTCCTTCCTTTGGGAGTGTGAGAATCAATGAGTTTAACAATAAGGAAAAGCAAGTTGATTCTTTGAGAAAATATATGGTATCAACTGGATAAAACACTACATTGCCTTTTAAAATGTTAAATATAAGCCGGGCGCGGTGGCTCACGCTTGTAATCCCAGCACTTAGGGAGGCTGAGACAGGAGGATCGCGAGTTCAAAGCCAGCCTCAGCAACGGCGAGGCGCTAAGCAACTCAGTGAGACCCTGTCTCTACATAAAACACAAAATAGGGCTGGGGATGTGGCTCAGTGGTCGAGTGCCCCTGAGTTCAATCCCCAGTACC